>JARQAB010000248.1:0-32500 GCA_036172955.1 Meloidogyne arenaria
TATATAAGGATATGTATGCATATAAAAAGCAGAAACAATCCCCGCAAAAAATCAAAGAAAAAAACAAATATTCATATATACCATGAGAAAAAGGCAAATGAAAGAGATGGGAGAGTTATGCAGCAAATATCAGAATTTTGAACCAGTAATTAATTCAAAAAAATATCGACAAGAAATAAAAGTGAAGTAGAAATTAATTAATATATATTCTAACTAAACAGTTAAGACTACAAAACGAATGGATTCTTTCCGGGATAGAAAACAAAAGGCTTTTCTTACTAGTTGCGTTTATGATACCGAGTTCTTTGCCAAGCTCTTTCCATACCTTAAAATAAAAAGATATTTCTTTGAAAAATAAAAAATTTTTAAAGCCAAATGAAGAGAAATTAATAAATTAAAAAGAAAATTTCTTTTCACTCGACTTGCATACCAAACCAATAATTCGCTATTCTTGTCAACAGGTCGATAGACACGGTAAAAGACAGAACCACGATATTGAAATGCTAGAAGATTTTGTTCACTTTCGTGCCTTGGCGAATTGATATAACGCTAGAAATTATATAAATGTAGTTTTAGAAAGTGTACGGAGGGAGAGGTCCCCAAAATTTGGACTTGTTCATGACCGTTGATGGTCCAATCAGTCAATGAAAATGGATTGATTTTTAATATAATTAAAAAAGATTACGAGAGCGTCGATCAGGTTTCCGTTTCTAGATTATGGACCTCTAAAAAATCATTAAGCCTTTTTGATTGACTGAAGAAAAAAGACAAAGTTCGAAAAAGAGTGCCCGCAAGTGTGGGTCATCCCACCTTTAAAAGAGGTATTTTTATTGAAAAAATTTACCATCCAATTAGAATATCGAGGATCCTTTGCATCAATATAAAAAGAGGCTTCCCATTGCCAACACGTAATTCCCAAGAGTATCCATCCTGACTTGACTTTTTAGGATCTTGAAGAAGAATACCTTCATATGGACCTGAAAATTGTTTAAGTTTTTTATATTTTTAATTCAAAAAAATACCAAAAACAATGCCAACAGGATATCTACTTTAGCAAAAACACCTTAAATTTAAAGAAATAATTTCCAAAAAAATTAAAAAGACCTTTGCCAGCATTCGGAATAGGAGAATTGTGTATATACAAAAAGCCAGGTAATGTCAAGGAAGCTCTATCATCTCCTCTTTGGACGGCGAATTCTGAGCGCTAACAGCAGGATCTCGATCCTGGCACTGATAAAGTGGATGTTCGAGGCAGCAAAAGTCTAAAATATATTTTAGAAATTTTCTTTAAATTTAAGAATACCAAAATATTGGTCACAAATATCACAATGTACAAATCTATCAGAGCTCTCAATGTCATCAGCAAAGATGGATCCGAAACGAGGAAGTTCTTCGTCAGGTAAGTCTTCCAAAGAATTAAGCGTGACTGCTAAAAATTTTTTTTGAAATTAAAAATAAAATGGTAACAAGTCTTCGTTGGTCAATTCCATTTTATTTCCCTATGACATTCATTCGGTCAAATATATTAATCTGACGTATAAAATACATGGAATGTAAGCTCTCCCTTACATTTTTCTATAATTAGCAAAAATTCAGGAGTTTGACCATTATGCTCCTTTGGAAAAAGGGGAACGAAGTCAAAATTACCGAAATAGGAATGGAAACTCCAAAGGATAATTAAAAACCCAGTTAATTAAAAAAATAAATAAAAAAAACCTGCTTCCTCATTCCTCTCCCTCGACACAATCCGAACCCTGCGTTCGTGAGCATCTACAACGAAAACCATTCCTGTCTTTTCAGTCCTTTCTAGCTTCTCCATCTTAAAAGGAGCTCGTTCATTCTCATTCCTTTGAACACTCCTTTCATTCTCCACCTTTTGAGTACTTCTATCATTTTCAATTTTGGAACAGCGCGTTCATTCCCATTCTTTTGAAGACTTTTATCAACTTCCCTGACACCATAAACAACTTCAAAAACCTCATCTGCTGTTAAGGGACACTTTCCCGTTGAGAACATTCCACACTTGCACAATTTCCAATAGATTGGGAGTTCCTGTATTTCTAACAATTGCTACAGAATTGGAGACTAATTGCTGCTTTTTCTGTTCGGGCATATGTCGAAGTCTGGAAACAACAACAAAAAATTTTAATTTAAATTTTAATCAATCGTTACCTATGAAGAAAAGATGTTATAGAATTATTGAGGCTACAACCTTCCTCGTTGCTAGAAGGTGATTCTCCAGATTCCAGGGATGATGTGTCTTCCTTCATCATTATTAAATTAGATTTAATTCACTTAAAAAGAGTTAAAAATAAATTTAGAAAAAATTATTTAAAATTGGGGAAATTATGGCGTGTTAAGAAAATTAATTGGACAACCAGAACCTAGAAAATCAGAAAAAAAAGCTAGGTGGTTTTATAATCTCTTAACATAACGCAAGAAATACTCTAATGGAAAATTTTATTTTTAAAAAGGAAATTTAGTCCAATGAGGAAATAAAATTTTAAATAAATAAATATTTAAGCTTTTTCCTCAATAAGCTTTTTTAAAATTAATAAAGGACATTAAAAAAATTTTTTTATAGAAACAAAAAGTAAATTAAAAAGCTAAAATGCATTTTTTAAAAGCAATAAGGACATCATTAAAAAAATATTTTTTCAAACAAAAATCTAAAATTATTCTTGAATAATTCCAAGATTCGATGGTCTGTCCTTTTGCTAAAGTATCAAGTCCTACAGCTTTTGAACTTTCAGAAGAGTCTTTACTTTCTTTAAAACTAAACAAATTCCAAAGAGAAAATGTGAACAACGGGGAACTTCTTTAAAACCTAAATTTTGAATTTAATTTTTTAAGAACAAATTTTGTTAAGCAAAAATAGATAAATAAAAACGCTACTTTTAAGTATGCATTAATTTACATGTTTAAAAGATTAGACCCCCATTTTCAGCCAGATTACCACCAAATTAGTTAATTTTAAGAATTTTCAATAATATTCATCTTAAATTAAAGAAGAAGAAATAAGATTCCCTCTCAATGCTCGCGTGGCCTAATGGATAAGGCGTCGGATTCCGGCTATTGGGGGAGGCTCCGAAGGTTGGGGGTTCAAGTCCCCTCGCGGGCTGAGCTTTTTTCTTCTTATTTCAAACGATGAAATATTTTATCGTTTTTTATCAAAAAATTCTAAAAAATTTTTAAATAATTTTTTAGTCAAAAATTATATCAAAACAAACCTCTCCTTCATACATTTTAAACATTCCCTCATTTAGTCTTTCCCAAGTTTGTACAGCACTAATATTATAAAGTTGATTGGAATGTTCATAAATGGTCCAGTTTTTGTCTAAAAACATTTCAGAAATTATTTTAATTATTTTATTACCTCATTAATATATTGTATAGCCTCAAAAAATAAATTTATCATTTTTATATTGCGAAACCATTTCTGGGCGTAAATAATAATCAGGAATTAAACGATATTTATTGTCTAAAAAAGAAGGAAAAAATAATTTAAAAAATTTATTAAAAAATATTTTTTAAATCAAAATACCAATAAGTTGTGAACTCCCAAAAAGAAAAGGCAAAAATTGAAAATCATCAATTGCATGGACTCCCCGACTTCCTGCCGGTTCCATTCGATAAATACATTGAAGAAATTTTACCAAAGATAAATAACTAAAAATTTAAAAAAAATTTGAAAAAAAGTTAAAAAATCAACCGATGAAATACTTTCAAAACAACAGCACAATTATCGTTTGGAGAAACCAAAAATTAATTTGATAAAGACAAAATAGAAAAATTAGGAAAGAGGCTTCGTGACCTGAATAATGAAGTTGAGACTTAAAAGAAGGCAAAGAGAAAATTTTAGGAATCGAACAGAAAAAAATATTCGGGTTTTAAAAAATTCCCTTTTTGGACGTTAATAACCGCACAAAACAATTTCCTCTTAAAATTGATAAACGGAAAAATTAGGGTCTGAATAAGGCCTATATTGACTGGTTTTAGACTTTCTTACTTTAATCAGCAAAAATGCTTCCTAGAAAAACCAAACGAGAAGTCCAAGAATTTTTCTCATTCTTTATTAAAAAAAGATTTTTTCCCTTACCCGATCCATAATCAATTCGAGTAGAATTCCCAAACGATTCCATCAAATAAGGAAGCAATTCAATTTTAGCTTCCCCCAATTCTGTCGGCAACAGTTTCAGAAGGGCATTTTCTGCATCCTTTTAATTAAAATAAACAAAATTAATTTTTAAATTAAAACTTACATTAGTCAATCTTTCATACCATTTCGATAAGATTTGTTTCCAAATCGTTGAGTTCCCATATCTTCTGGAGGATATTCTTCTATCCATTTCTTAAATATAAAAATTATTAATCGAAAACATAATTTTAAAAAAAGAACATTTCCCGCAAACAACCAATAGAGGACTAAAACAATTGACTAGGAAGAAACAGAAATATAAAATATATCAAAATTAGTGGAAGGCTTCTAGATCTGACTGTGAGTAAGAGTCAGAAAAATTATTTAAAAATCTTTCGCAATCTCCTAATTATTTTCGAAAAATTGAATAGGATCCATTTTAGTCCCGTGAATTTTTCTTTCTACCCAAGAAAGTCTGTCTTATATAACTACCGTTCACTAATTAAAAACAAAAATCTACTAAAAATAAATAAAAAAGTAACCTGAAATAAGTCAAGCATTTCAATATTTCCTTTACATTTTCAGAAACAAAATATCAGAAGAATCAGTAGAAATACCTCTAATGGAATTATTTAATTGGCTAATAAATTTCATATATTTGTAATGTGCCTCAGATTTTAACCAAGTAGAGACATCACCAATATTAAGAATTGCACGTTCTGGCTTGATAAATTGGGGCTAAAATGAAAATTAGAATTTTTTGAATTTTTGGAAATTTACCTGATTTAATCCTTCTTCTGTATTGGCCATTTTAAATTATCTAAAAAAGAAAATAAAAATTAAAAAAAAATAAGGGAAAAATAAAATTGAAAATTTTTAAGCAATTTAAATTAAAAAGGGCTGTTTAAGTCTCAGGAAAGAGACTGAAATGACAGGATTGAAGTTTCCAGTTTTAAATTTAAGAAAGAATCACAATTGCGTTTTTGACTGTTTAGGCAATTCTTTGTTATTTTTCCATAGCTACATTCTCCGTTAAAATTTATTTTTCAAAGAAATCTCAAATTTTAAATATTTTAATCTTAAATATTTTCAGGAATTTTTAAAAAATTGTTCTTTCAAATACAAATACAGAAACTTTCACCAAAATTAAAGGTAACTTATTTTTACAAACAAAATAATTTTCAAAAAAAATATATTTCTAGAAGAAATGTCATTACTTCAACAAAAATTACAAACAACAATTTCCACATTTTCCACAAAACTTTTTATTTCCAAAATTAACGTCTTTGGAATTCGTCAATTTTCAAACAACAAAGAAGTGAATGAAGAGAATAAGAAAGAGAATGAAGAAAAAAGTGAAGAAAACCAAAAGAATTTAATGGGCCAAAAGGACCAGAACCTACAAGATATGGAGATTGGGAAAGAAAAGGAAGAGTTTCTGATTTTTAAAAAATTTTTTGATTAATTAATAAATTGTTTAAATAAAATTTTATCTAAAATAAGAGAATATTTTTTTCTTCTAAGAGACAATTTTTAGTGAAAATTTGAAAAATTTTGGAATGAAAATACATTTTTCTATTTTTCCTTTTCAATTTCATTTTTATAATCAACTACAAATTAGGCAGGCTTTTCATTAAGCTTAAGTTGAAGTTGCAAATTGTGATGCAGCTCTGGACGAATGTCACAGACAAGTTGAAGTAGACGAACAATTACCTACAAAATTAAAAATATAATTTTCCTCTAACAATAAGGCGAGACCCAAAATCATATGAGCCAGGAATAATAGAATTCTTAACAAAAATTGAGTCAATTCTGACTTAAATTCGACATTTGAGGTCCTCTCTTTTAAGTAGAGTTATCCGTGGGGAATGAACTTTACGGGAGAGTGAACCCAATATTTCGTTACCAGCCCAGAACTCTTAAATCATTTAGGCCTATCAAAAAATAGCGCTCTTTGAAATTACCTGCTGTTTATTAGCAGCAACACTACGAGTCATTTCATTAAGCGTCTCATCAGTTTCACGTTTTATTTGCGCAGCAATATCATCTCTAGCGCCGAGGTAATTATGTTCAAACTCTTTAAAACGCTTTTCACGTTCCTAAAAATTTGACAGAATGAGGGAAATTAATTTAATCAAAACCTCTCTATATTTGTCAATTTCAGCTTGTGCCTCTTGTTTTGCTTGTTTAAGTCGTTGTGCCTTTCTTTTACGTGCCTCATTAATCTAAAAAGACGTTCCCAAAATAATAAAACACTTAAAAAACCTTTTCAGCAGCACGCTTCTCTGCTGCAAGTAATTGTTGAATTCCTGCAGTTTGCGAAGCCATTTTAAGAAAAAAGTCTTTTATTCAATTAATTGTCTAAAAACAAAACGAGAAAACTATTAAATCATCAACTAAAACAATAAAAATAACAAGAGAAAAATTTAGTGATTTTTGGTTTTACTTTAGTGTCTCTAAACTCTCTTCATTCTTCACAATATTTTTTATCAGGCTGTCTGTCATTTTGGTAATGTCAAAAGGAATAATTTTTGAAAAAACAAAAAAGGAAAAAGAGAAAAAGGTAAACGACAAAAGGAACATCAAGGGGAAACAATAGGTAACTGATCATTTCGTCAACAATAAGTTCGTCAATGATATATCAGTCAAAATCAGTTCGTCAATGATATATTCGTCAAAGCGATAGACTTTTGTCCTATCAGAATACCTAAAACAAAACTTGAGACAAAGAAAAGTTTATCTAAAAAATTACAATAGTGAACACAAAAATACATACACAAATATATTTACATAACAATATAAATACATTATTTATACAAATCAACACAAATTATATATTTTTATTTATTCAGTTCTCACTTTTCGTGTTGTCATCGTGCTCACTTTTTGTGTTGTCCTTTTGATTTTCTTCATTTACACTAGTCTCACTTGTCATTGTTACCCACAGTGCTTTGGCTATTGTTATCCTTTGATGAAGATTTGCTTTGCGATGTTGTTGCCTTTTTATTGTCGCCTTCATCACTCTTTGCCTGCTTTTCCTTAAAAGAAAAATAATAAAATTTTTTTTAGAGGAGGAAATCTTTTTCTCTCACCTCATCCATCTTTGAGTTAGCCGCATCCGATGACTTTGACGACAAATTCGATTTAGTATCCAGCCTCGATTTGGAGTCTGAGCGAGGGTCTTTCGCCAAACTACCATCTCCCATATCTCCTTTCGTTCTTTTGGATGCATCAAAGATGTTCCCCAATCCCCTCCAGGTCTGGTAGTCTGGATCGTCCAATCGGCGTCGTGTCATTTCCTCGGGCATTTTATAAGCTTGCTCTAAAAAATAAAATTTAAGAATTAAGAGAAGAAAAAATATTTTTTTCAACTCACTTTTAACTTGACGCCACGAATCAGAAACATCCTCCATCCGTGCAGTGTCGTCATCGGGAACAGCAACGCCAGCGCGCACGTCTTTCTTTGACTTATCAGAAGGTTTGGTGCAGCAGGCTTTGGTGGTGTTGCTGGTTGCTTTGTTGTCGTCTTCTTTGGATCAGCTACAGGCGCTTTAGGAGGTGTGAACAAAGCAGCAGTTCTTATCGCAGCAGCGCCTCCGCCACCAATCGCTGCTCCTTTTGCTGGTTGAGGTGGTGTTTTTAGCTGTTTCTGCTGCCTTCCTTTTGCTGCTGCTGCTGGTTTTTCTCCTGGTGCTGGTCCCTCCTTTGGCGGAATATTTTCTTTGCTCTGTTAATGAAAATAAAATTATTTTCATCATTAAAACCATTTCCTCGATCTCTCACCTTTCTGCTATCCACCAATGCTTGTTTTTGGATCTGACTTTTTGTTGCTGACTTCTTTTGATTTGCAGCAGAAGAGCAAGGACACGGATCCAGAAAGCGAAACAGCAACAAAGAAGAGAGCAAGAATGGTCCAAAGTCGATCAAACTTAAAGGGGAACATATTCGAAGAATAGGAGAACAAGAAACAATTAAAGGGTTTACCTTAACATGCCAACCAAAATAGATCAAAACGACGAGCGCCAATGAAGTTGAAGAAGCAGTGGAGTGCGAAGGAGTTGAGTTGATTGTTTGCAGCAACATTTAGTAGAAAGCTTTTATAGTATAAATTTAGTAGGAAATCAGAATAATCAGAATCATTTTGTTTCTGTTTAGATATTTAAATGAGCAGCTGATTAAACACGTTTATTTAGAAATCTATCAAGATTAGAGTCAGGATCGAGAAGAGATCTTGATAGAAAATCTCGGTAGGTTATTGAAATTGTATCTATCGAGGTATCGATCTGGTTTTTTGTATGACCTTCCCAGTTCGGGTTCTAATTAAAATACAAAATTTTTGGTAGGTGCAAGAATACAAAGGTATTCTTGCACCAACATAATCTTTCAAATGAATAAGTCTGATATTCTTTAAAAATTATTATCAGATAAATGTGAAAACATCAAATGTGTACTGTTTTGTTATCAAAACTAATCTTTCTAGTTGGAAATAAAATAAAAGCCAAACGAGATAGTTTTCGTTCCTGATTTGTTATTTCTAACATAACTACATAGAATACTGTGATCAGAGCTATTTCGAAAAAAACGTTCAAAAATTGGAAACTTAAGTTTAAAAAAATTTCAGAATCATCAAAAGTAATTAATGAATACTTATGTCAAAAATAATTTATTTTCTTGGTAAAAATTTGTTTCAATAATTTACTATGAATAATTTAGCACTTGTTTAATTAAAATAAAAACAACTAAAAGTAGCATAAACTATATACAATAAATTTTTAATTATGTATTTTTATGTTCAACACTAACCAGAAACCTTAAAAAAATATAATTTTGTTGATACGGCATTTTATCTAAAATTTATTTTTTTTAATTTTATTTATCAATTTTTATTTTTATAGAAGACTTTTAAATTTGTTTTCTTTTTTTCCGATTAATTTTTGATTAAATTTACAAAATACAAACTATAAAATTTTCATTTAAAAGTTGTCACATTTTATTTAAAATAAATAAAAATGCACTAATTTATAATCAATTCATAAATTATTTAACAAAATTTTTTTTAAATTTAATGACAGACATAAATTGTTTTAACAAAATTAATTTAGTAGAAAATCTTTTTACTATGAAAACATTAAGAAGTAAACCTGCCGTCCCGTTTTAAGAGAATTCGGAAAGTACCGACGTTTCTGTACATCGCTTCTGAATGGGCTGAGTCGATTAGGGCCAAAATTATCGTGATTAAATGATTTTTAACGGAGTTATGACCACTTAAACTTTGGTATGTAAAATGTCTTTTAATTGTCCAGATGTTCGGAAGCGTTTTTTTTGTTGTCAGTGAACCTATTTTTTATTTTTGGTGCCAACAGTTTCTTATTTTTTTTATTAATTTTGATGAAAGTTCTGGCAAAAAGAAAAAGTTCCCCTAACTTGCCGCACCCTGTACTACATATTAGTGATGTTCGGGTATCCCGATCCCGACTCCCGAGGTCATTTCCCGACCCGACTCCCGTTTCCCGAGTTTTTTTCTTCTCCCGAACATCACTACTACATATGTAACATTTCAACAACATCCCTAAAAATTTAATCTAAAAAAACGGGCCACTAATTATGACGCGCCCTAATAATTTAAAATTAATTTTATAAAGTTAAGATTAAAAGTGTTATTTCACAAATCTGTTTCATTAGTTACCCAAAACAGATAATAATTTTTTTTTAATTTAAATTTTTAAATAAGAATTATTAAATTACCCAATTAAAAATTTAATTAAAAACAACAATGATTTCTCTATTTTTTATTTTACTCAATTTTTTCGTTTGTTCAATATTATTTTACAATTTTTATTTTAAAAGGCGTAATTTACCTCCTGGTAAGTTAAATATAAAAATAATTTTTACGAAAAATTTTTTTCTCTTTCTGGTCCACCTCCACTTCCTTTAATTGGCGATTTATTAAGTTTTGACAAAGAAATGCCAGAACATGTTTTTTACGTTGGAGGCGTAAATATGGGAATATATTTACTATTTGGTTTGGAGAACAGCCCCAAGTTTGTGTGGCTGAGTTTAATAAAATTATTGAAACATTCCAAAAAGATGGAGAAGCTTATTCTGGACGTTTTACATTTGAAGAATTTGATAAACTTGTTAGAGGTAATTAACTAGTTAATTGAGAAGGAAATAAATTGGGAAAAGTTAAGAAATTAGTGTTATTGTTGAGTCCGTAGTTATGGAGAGAGAATAGTAGTGGGTCCGTTATTCCGTCAAAGTCCTTGTACCGATGAGTAACGAAAATTTCAAAAATTTTATCGGTATGGTACCAGTATCGGCAATTACGAGAAATACAGATTCGGTATTTTGGTAGTATTGAGGAAGTATCAAATCGTTTCGAAAACTACCCATAATGCGATTGGATTTGGATGTGAATTGAAATTGTCCACAGCTTTTTTGATAAAATTTAAAATAAATTAATAATTAATAATAATATAATAATCTATTAGGAGAACCTGCTGGTATAATATGACTGAAGTGAATTTTGGCGAGGACAGAGACGTTTTGCTTTTGCTAAATATTTAGGATTTTGGACGTGGAAGATTAATGCAAGAATAAAGTTATTATTAAATATAGAATCGGGGCTAAGTCCAAGCTAAGACTTAAGATCTAATCTCACTCTAACGTCTCAAATACTAATTATTTAATATTTTTAGATTTATGAATAGAATTACTCTTTGAGAGATAGAAGAAGAAATAACAAGAAAGGATTTGATTTTGGTGAAAATATGGAGATAAGTGTTGGCTCTATTATTAACCAGTTCTTTGTTGGATAAGATTTGTCATGTTAAAGCTTGTTTGAATTCTTTGTTAATTTAAATTATTTTTATGAAAGACTGGAGAATTCCGGCAACTTAAAATTTATGGATATTATGTTAAAGACAGGATTTCATCCATCGATGTTTTATTCGTTATGGCCTCTTACGACATTTACCTTATGTTAATTATTATTTTGAATATCTTAGGGGAGATAACAATGTTAGATTCCATAAAAACAAATTAAAGAACATTTAAATTCAATTAATTCACCTCCAACCGATTTGTGGAAGCTTTTTTTATAGAAACAGCAAAAGGTTTAATAGGCCCGTACCTCATGATTTTAGCGTAATATTTAAATTTTTGAGGGGAGAGTTTCTATTTTTGAATATCTTAGAGGAGGTTGTCGGTTACCAAATTCTTCGGTTTAACCGAAAACCGAAACCGACAAACCGAAACAAAATCTTCGTTTTCTCGGTTCGGTTCGGTTTGAGAAACCGCACCCTACGTAAGAGGAGTAGTCTTTGGTTTATTTCCCCCTCTTTCCTGTTCTTTGTCTATTTTGAAGCAGGAGAAACAAATGGTCCATAATTTTGTTCATTTAAGTCGGATTTTTTGAGTTTCCAGTAACATTCGACCCTGCTCTTTCGAGTAGCTACTTTTGGGATTGAATGTACATTGCCCAGAAAGGAACTAAATTTATAAGAAATCACTTTTAAAAATTAGGATTGAGCAACTAGTGAGTTGCTAACGATCTCTGGTTTTGCCGGTCAAGAAACAAACCACTACAAGCACCACATTAAATTGGGGAAATTAGCTTCTTTTAATTAATAACCCAAATGTTCAAAACAAAGTAACATGCAGAATTGGACTCGATGTATTGGAGGATTTTGATAGAATTATTACAACGGCAGATAGGCCATCCTTGCCATATATTAAGCTTTAACTTAATGTTAAGTTTAATATTGGGATATTTATGGACGATTTAATAGTATAGTTAATTAAAATAAATTCAGTTAATTTTTTTTTCCAATGGATCTTCGTCATTTGCCCTTGCTTTCTCAGGGACATTTATAGGTGGATAAGGAACAACCTGAGACGTGTGAAAACCGAATATTCAAAAATTTAAACTAACCCAACAATGTTTGGAAGAATTAGAAATTTTTAAAGAATTTTGGCGAACATTGGGGGAAAAATAATCGGAACTTGACAAGATTTGGAACCTGAAAGGACAACCCTAAGACTATTTTCATTAATTATAAACTTATATTTCACAGGAAATTCAGCGAATGGCAAATTTAGTCCCTCTACATGTAGCTCTAAATTAACTAAAGATGTTAAAATTGGTGGATATTATATACCAAAAGATTACAATTATTATTCCCACAAATTTCAGAGCCGTTTTGGCCAGATGGGGAAATTTTTGAAAACCCTGAAGAATTTAGTCCGGAACGTTTTCTAGAATGGAAAATGGGAAACTAAAAAAAGTTGATGAATTTATTCCTTTTTTTCGAGTGTGGAAAAGGTTTTTCCTTCTTGGTAAATTTTTGTTGAAAAATTAAAATTTAAGGCAATGTTTGAAGAGAAGCTTTGGCAAGAATGGAATGTCGTTCTTAGGGTTTAGGAACTGTTATTAAATCAATATAAATTTATGCCTGGAAATGATGGAATGCCTTCATGTAAAACGATTTACTTGGGGGAACAGTCTAGATGTAAAAAAATTTAAAGCCGGATTATAAAAAGAGAAGAATAATCGTTATAATTAATTTGTTTTATATTTAAAAATAATTTCAAAAATATATATTCACTATAAATCTTAAATTGTTTGGTTGGTCACTTAGGAGGCTAATAAATCAAATCTTTTAAAAAAGTTTGTAATCTCCACTCATTTGTGATTTTCAAAAAATTTTTTAAAATAGCATTTCTGATGAGTTTTGATAATATTGTTAGTTAATAAACTTTTAAACCGTTGCTTTTATGAGGTTTACGTGTTTACTTTTTCTTTTAATTTATTAATTTTTTTAATGGAATTAATTTTATTTTATACAAATTTTGTCTTAAGACTTGTAATGTGTCGGATAATGAATTTGAAAAAAAATTAAAAATTTAATATTCCCGGGACTTAAATACTGTTGTTAAAGCCATTAATTTAGACATTATTATTCAAGGCCTAGGCATTTTAATTACATACTAATTTTCCAGTATATGATTTTATTTTAAATTTATATAAAATTTAAAAATATAAAGAAATAATATCTATGGATATATTTTGCACGTCACACAATAAAACAAGAAAAATTGCACGTCAAAAAGAAAACAATCAATTTACAATTAAGTTCAAAAATCCTCCTTTAACCTATTCTTTCAATAATGTCCATCATTAATACAAAAACATAAAAAGTGAAACACAACAAATCCTTGGAGATTACTGTCTAAAGTAAAAAGGATTAATTATTCCAATAATGGTACAAAACGACATTCCTATAACGAAGTCGCAAAATAAATAAGCAACTGTCGTAAACAAAATTAAAAGAAAATAAGCAGCTGTATAAATGCGTGCAATTGCTGCAAAGAACAAAAATATTGGTCCATTTTATTACCACACCAAAAATGGAATTAACACAGCACCAATAGTAGTATAATAAATAGCAAAAATTAACTATAATTTTAAAGTAATTAATGGGATAATAAAATAAGACACTTTTGATTGACTGGGGCGATTAGGGGGTCCCTTAGTTTTAACCATCGAATCCACTACTAGCTTGTTTGTGTATTTGTGTTAATCAATACATCATAACTAAGTTTTTCCCCTGTTTGGCCATTAAACAACTAGAAAAAACTTCAATAATAAAAGAAGTTGATTCCGCCATATCAGCCAAAAGGTTTTCGGTCTCTCGGTGGAACTAATAACTGCTGCCCATTAAACCCACTTTATAGGCTTAAGGTAAAAAAATTAAAAAGCAAAAACCTATCATCTTTTCGCAATAGAAAACTCCAACATAATAAATTTAAAATAAAATTTTTTTTAAAAAAAGTCCATGCAAACAATTTAACACAAAGACCGACATTAAAATACGCTACAAAATGTAAAATTAAAAAAACATTAAACGTTTAAAAACACTGACGATCCGGCTCGATACGGACTCAAAACACTGTATAAAAGATAAGCCCCCCCTCCTTGATAGTACTCCCAGTCTGTAGGAGATTCAAATTTTGGTACATCCGTCTTTAAGCACTGAACACTATACATTACGGTAAATACACCCATTAAGCTAACCAACTTGTTTCTCTAATAACCGATCCGCCTGAAATTCCTATATATAATCGAGCACGCTGAAGAATAAGTGGTTTTCAAATAATGATGCGTTGATTAACAATTCTCATTTCATATAATTGAGTTCAATGGGGTAATGAATTTTTTTTTTTTAACAAAAAACCTTGGGAAAAAAAAAACCCTTCGAATATTTCAACCAATAAGTTCTATAAGAATTTCTCTTTCGTTGTTGCTTCGCATTTTCAATTATAAATTTTTATAAATTAATCAAAATTGAATGAGCTTAAAAATTTAAAAATTATGATGAAAAAATAAACAAAAATATAAAAAGTAATGGGAAAATTTTTAATCATTTTCTCGCTGAGGTCTTAAAATCGAAACCTGCTGGATTTTCTTTAATAGAGCCCCATGGGAAATCTACTATAGATAATCGAAAAAAATCTTTAAATCATTCTCTATTTTTTCCCAAAAACTGTCTCACAAGGTGGGCTTAATTAAGAGGGGTTTCTAATACAGATGGGGCTTTAATTACAGAAATACGGTATATATCACACTATTTTGTTTTAGTTTATTATTGTTGGATCTTACGGGATTACTCATTTTAATGAGTGCTTTGTTTTAATTTGCGTGATTGTCCTTTCTATATAGGGCGATTGATATATAGGGTTGCCAGAATATAGCATCGAATATATACGGAAAGAAAACAAAATGGCAAGTATTAGATTGTTTTTAGCGTGTTTATTTTGTGGTGTTTAGACGGTGTTTGCACCTACATCAAAAGGATTACGTGTTTTTTTCCTTAAAAATATGGGAAGGGATGGGAGGCAATTCATGTTAATTTTCAGCAGCTTAATTAAAAATAATTTGAAAATAGATTTTCTGATTATGGAGCCTTTGACAAGGCAAATTACCACACTGGGATTCGTCGGAGGGAAAAGGTAAAACATAATTCCAAACACTTGGAAATAATTGTGAGGAATTTGTTTTGAATGTTTATAGTCTGTGTCAGATCTGATTCTTTTCAACCACAATTAATTTAAAATTTCGAAAGGAACGATGCCCTCCATAAGGCCAAAGGCGTATTTTTTTAAGTTTCCATATTCATCTGTTGATAAATCTCGCAAGGTTTACACAATATTTCTACAAACGATTTTTTTAATATACATATTTTTGATATCTTTTTCTGGTATTTGGTAAAATAGGAGGAGACTTAAAACTTATTTAAAAGGTTTCTATAAAGCAAAAAATTCAATAGAGAAATATTTAAAAAAATGATTTTATATCTAAGAAATAACGTTATTTGCCTGAGAACAATGGCAATATGAATTATTTTTTAAATAAATGTTATTTATTCAAAAATTGCCTTCCTATATACAACACCCTGATATTGTAACATATACCTTCCTATATATAAAATATAATAATTTAGGTTGACGGTTATTGACCCATCGGTTATCCCAGAAACGTGAACCCACTTTGTTATTAAATTATTCCTTTGGCAGGCAGAATAAGCGAAAATTTTCTGCTATTTTTGTTGACCAAAAAAGGCCAATTTTTTTTTCTTCATTTTCTATCACCAGCAAGCGAAAATTTAGAGACCCAAGAACTACAAATTTTTTGGATTTTAAATGAGGCAATCGACCCCAGAAATCTCCATGTTTGGATTAATAATTAATTAAGAACACAAGGGTGACTGAAATAATTTCTCAAGTTCGACCGAATTTACACCCTGGATTCCGTAGCTTTTGCCTGAGCTTTTCCTGATTTTCCAATAAAAATTTTATCACATTTTTTGGCGTTCAAAATTTTCATAATGTTACGTAATCTACAAAAATCTTTAATTAAATCATTCAGAAAACATTCCCTCCTTTTTAGTACTGAAGGAACTCGTAGTAATCAAGAGGGATTTTGAACAGAATTAATTGCAATTGGACCGGATATATCCCTCAAATAGAATAATGAAATATTTAATCTATCAGAAAACACACTTCTGATTTTTTTTTTTCCGGAAAATTTTAGATCCGCATTTTTTCTCTAAAAATTTTCCATATTATCCAAATTTAAAATGAACCAAAATAAAACACACATAACCAATTCCAACTGAATTATTATTTGAAATAATTAATTTTGTTAATTGTATACCCATAAGACTTATGGATCAATAAAATTACAAAGAAATTAGTTCATTTATAAAAATTTTCTTCTGTCTCGTCTAAAATTTTTTACAGTTTTCTGGAAATATTTTATTGAAAAAAAGGGTTAGTTTAAATCTTTGACCCGTTTTTTCCAGAAATTTAAACTTCTCCCCAATGTTCAAAAAAGCACTCCAAAAAATTTGAAAAAATTCTGATATGAAATTTTTTGGGAAAATTTTTCTACAGACTTGTTTATAGGGGGGTAAGTACGACTGTTGACTTTAAGACGAAATAAGCATACTCGAAAACATGAACTGGTCAATGCTGAGTCTACCTCATCCAAGGGTTCGATGTGAAAAACTTTTAAAAGGAAACTAGCTTGGGATAGGATGGGCCAAAAATAAACTAGGACTCAAGCCCTACTAGCTCAAAAAGGCCAACTTTCTACAAAGTAGAGTTGGTGTCGAGGTCGAGGGGCAAATATTAAAACCCGGTTAAGGACCGGGATAACCGAGGTTTTTAAAATTTTATAACCCTTCAAAATCTACTTAAATTGAATAATTTTATCAAATAGTCATTAATACTTTGGATTTAAATTTGATCAGTAAAAAACTGGAGGAATAGATTATTTGATCAAATATCAAAAAATTTGAAAATATTGACATCAGATCATTTGGTACAAGGTTTTTTAGACGGAAATTAGAGGGTCAAAGGTGGATATCGGTTCGAGGATTTGTGAAGGAATTGGATTTGAAAAAAGGATTTTGTTAATGAAAAAAGGATTTGACGAAGCAAGGAGGATATAATGGTCTCGATTTTAAGGGGATTTGGAGATTAACGAGGAAAATACAATACACCACCAAAACATATATCCATAAATTTCCCTGTGCTATACATAAAAGAAACAGAAAACGGAGGGAGATATTGCGAAAAAACTTAAATTATCATAAAGTATATTTTTTAAATTTTAAAAATAAGTAAGTTTCAATAAAATATTTAATTTGTTTTAAAAGATTAAATTAATGGCCGATTATCTTTCATCAAAAACGAAATAATTATCGAGAAATTTAAAATATTTATTTGTCGCCTCTAATTTTTGCTATGAAAGTTTTCGGATTTTGCTGGAATATTTTTTGGTCAAATTTTAAGTAGGCCATTTAAATATTATTTTATCTTAATTATTTTTAAAACTGGGGTTTAGCATCATGATTTCACATTTTATGTAACATACCGTATTTTCTCTAAAATAGCCCCCGGTGGCTTGTTTTTCGATCGACTTTGCTCGGCTAACGGAAAAGTACTGGGTTTGATTAGTCTGTTTATCCCAACCAGTTGTCTGGGAAGCTCGTATCAAATTTCGTACTCTTTCTCGTACCTGCTTACGAAGTACGAGTACAAGCAAAAAATGGTCATGTAAGAAGTACGAGAAAAAATAAGGTATATTATGAAGTACTAGTAAGAGCAAATCCCAAAATTCCAAACACCGATCCCATCCCCTGTAAATTAAACTTTGCTTTTACAGTTGTTTATCTTGCTGTTGCTTTTGTGTTTTTACTTTACATTATTATAATGTTTGCCAGCCAATTTACATTGTGGCTATTGTTATAAGGTGGTTCTGTATTGGGTATTGTTTATGGCAATTCCATTATTTTTTTTGGCGATAATCTCATTTTGCTCGACGTGTATTTTTTGCCAGGAAGACTTGGAATCGCTATCAATTAGACAGCGTTTCTCTCATCAATTTTATTAAATCATTCAGAGATGAATTTAATCGGTTTATGTAAATTCACGTTTTCCAGGCCCGGCATAAATCCACTTAATTACTGACCTGAGCTACTTCAAAATTTCGATTTAGAAAATTTTGAAAATATTTTGGTTTCAATAATTTTTGAACTTTTTGATTTTCAATTTCATATTTTCGAAGGTTTTTTATTTTCAAACAGCTCTGCCCCACATTATACCCTTGCATGTTTTTATGTTGGTCACTTAATTTTAGAGTAGAGTTCAGCGGGATCGGGATCCCGTCGGGATCGGGCGGGATTATCCAGGGTTTTTCGAATCCTGATCCCGATTTTTCTGATTCCGAAACCCGAAATATATATCCCGATCCCGGCCAATCCCGAGCCGAAATTTCCATTCCAAATCCCGATTTCGGCAACCCCGATTCCCGGGTTTTCTCTAAATCCCGATACCGCTGAACTCTATTTTAAAGATACTACTGCCACCACTGGTTTTTAACATCTTATAAAATTTCTCAAAAAAAGTGAAATTTTTCATTTAAAAATTTCTGTTTTTGACGCCGTAAGCGTCCGGAAAATTTAATGTTGGTCTGTAACATCGATCATCAGTGTTGCAACCTTTTTCCTTTTTTTCTAAAAATTTGGTTCTAAAAATTAAAAAAAAATATGCCCTTAAAGATTGAATTTTTGAAACTTTTTGGTAGTTGATTTCAAAAACACATTTTGTTAGAATATTTTCTTACCTGGTATGTATTAGGATTAAATATTTCCGTCCCTGAATATAGGGGAATTTGAGATTCTACCTTTGTTTTTGTCCAAGATTCATAAGTTACGAAGGAAAGATGGGTTATGATTTTCAGCATATATCGCCGAATTTTTTCATTTTTTGATTATCACACTTATTTGTCTTTTTCTCCCGTCTTTCAATAATAAATTAAATAATTTAAATGTTAATATTCATTATACATATTAAATTAAAATTATTTATTTCAAATATTTTTTTAGTTATTTAAATTCATCTTGCAACCTTTAAATTATTTGAAAAGTCAGGTGAATATTTAATTAATATTCAACACCTCAATTATTTAATAAATAATTGTTGACTAACAAAAAAATTTTTTCCTTAACTAAAGTCATTAGCAAACAAAAATTATTTTAAAGTTCCAAAAAATTTTTTTTTTCAATTTTATATTCATTAATGGAATTATTATTATTTAACCACCAAGAATACGAACGTCTTTATAATTGTACTAATCTCGTAATTGATTCAATTCCGATAGAAAAACGTCGTTTAACGCTATTAGCGTTAATTAATTTAATTTTGGGGATAATTTATTTTCTGCTTTATTTGCCCTGTTTGTTTTTCTATTGAAACAACATTGGAAAAATGATTGGTATACAATTCTTTTATTTATTGGTATTGTTGATATAATTGGATTGATTATTACCGGCTTTTTACAACCCAATACTTGCATTACTTGGAGCAGTTTTTTGTTCATATCCAGCACTTATATTTATTGTGGGGGGATTAGCTAAATGTAAAATTAGTGTTCGAATTTCAAAAATATTTCTAAAAAAATATTTTAAGTTGTTTGGGTTGCTTGAGAGTACTGCTAATTTGGTTAGTTTAATGAAAATATGTAAATATAGTAATTATCCTCAACTAATTACTATAAGTTTTTATATTATTTATCACTAAAAAGTACAATTAAAAAGTACTTTATGAGTAATTTCGAGTTCTATCTATGCATATTGTTTGCATATTCAATTTTATACCTCAAAAATGACCTTAACCCCCTATGTTTCTTTTAATTTTTAGGGACCTATTCTCTACCACAGGTTTTCCGTACATAAGGAGCTCGATGTTCGAATCGAATGGTATGTATTTGTAGAGAAATTTTGCCTGAGGTATTCCGAATAATTACTCTCCCCCAACTAACCATAATTTCCCCCTCTCGTTAATTACCTTCTCTCTCTATGAGAGGTTGAACAATAATTATATTTGATCATATACGAGGTATCTCAAATTCCACTTTATTTTTCAAAGTTTTTGGCATTTAATCGTTGCTTACAAGTTATTTCCAATTCAATTTCTTCATGTTCTTTTTGAAGGAATAAAACATACATTTGGTTATTAATTTCTTTTTTGTATGCTCTTTTTTGTTTTTGTTTTTTGAGACCTGTACTTTTTTCTGGAATTTATTTTTCTTGGTTTTATTATCCTTTTGTTGGCTATAAAAGGATATTAATGGAGAATCTCTTTTAAATTAAAAACAAAAGAAAATAAAAATAATTTTTAAAGTTTAATACCCAATTACAATTTTACCATAATTTAACTGTGGGAATTACTTTACCAACAATTTATTTAATTTTTGCTTTTGGATTATTATTAAAATCATAAATTTAAACAAATTGCTAATACACAAGTTTTTTCAATTAGCCATTCGGAGAAATTAGTAAGTTATGGTAAATGTCCAGAGTTGACTCCTCTATTTGTCTGCTAAAGCATATCCAACTTTTATTCCTTTCCTTGCATTTTTGGCGAAGAACGGAACGAGAAAAAAACGGAATTTTGAGGAAGAAGGCTTGGCTTTTAAACGCTTTCAACTGGAGGTCGATCGGAATTCCGATTTCCGACAGTTCCGATTTCCGCACCTTCATCATTTCCGATCGACCTCTGCTTTCAACATCTTGCCATCAGAAAAATTTTTAAAATTAAAAAAATTATTTTTAGGTTTTCCTTCAAGTATTTACAATATCAATATTAAATACGACATGTAGTTCGTTGTATTTTGTTATGCAATTTTTAAAGCCTGAATGGCTTATTGTAATATCCCAATTTGCTTGGTAAATATTTTTAGTGAGTTTGAAAAATTTTCTTTTTTAGGTTTCATGTACATGGTATTTTTAAAGTTTAAATTTTCTAAATTTTAAAATTAAGGATTTCCTCCCATTATTTATTTATTTTTGAATAAAACAATTAGAGAGGATTGCCGTTTATTTTTCTTCAAAATATTTAAAAGTAACAAAGTTAACCAAGTAAATGGAGTTAATATTTTGGTAAAACCTGGAATTATTATACAATGAATTTTATTATAAACACGAAAATCTGAGATGAATCTCATTAATTAAAAAATATTTTCTAACAAAGTTTATGAATAAATATTCTTTTATTTTTTAATATTTTTTTGGCGGTATACTACCTTAATTTGGGCAATTAATTATTTTTCGACCCCTCGCCGGACGTGGTTAATTGAGGGATGGAATTTATTCGATTTAGATATTCAAAATGGACTCACTCTAATTTCTTATAAATTGGATTTTAAAATTGGATTTTAACTCTAATTTCTTATAATTGCCTTTAGGAAGGAGGGACGGCGATTATAGAATATCAACAGTCTTTTTAAAGAATCTTACTATAAAATAAATCCATTTTCGATACTTTTCAAACTTTTCTGATGATTTTCAATTGAGATTTAAAAGCCGAGTCGAATAACACCAATAAATCAGTCACAGACTTTAAGCGAAACAGAAGGCCAAAATATCTTTAAACTCTCGATCGACCGAAGTTTAAGGGAGAACACCATATACTACTATCACAATTAAACACGAGCTGAATATCATAATTGTTGAAAAATTTTTATTTAAAAATCTTTTAAAATAAACAAAAATTTAAAAAAAATTAATGTAAATTTCAAAATTAAAAAATTTCCCTCTCTCATTTATTCAATAAAAGGAAGTTGACTAGTACTTCGCCTAATTGCCTCGAATTCACTGGGGCTTATTAAAATTCCATCTTTTTTCTCTTTTAATAATTCTTTTTCGTCTCTACTAGCAGTTCTTCGATGATAATTTCCCCCGGTTTTAAAAAATCTCTCGGTAAACTAGAAGATTTTTGAGGGTAAAATGGAGGTAAAGATAATCGTCTTTCTTGTACAAAGCATCCTCTTTATCTAACATTTTTGAAATTCTTTGGAATTCTTTCTCATAAAATTCTAAAAATATTTAGACATTTTTGGAAAGAAAATATTTCTTAAACCTCTTTCTTTATCGTTTTCGTAGTCAGGCGGCGCGCAAGAAATGTCATGGACATGAGTGAATTTTCTATTAATAATTTAAAAATATTTAGAGGTATTTAAAATTGTAAGCTTCCCCTTCTGTAGAACCTCAGCTTTTATTACTTTAATGGATTATAATTCTTTAAACTATGGGTCACTCAATTAAGATTTAGTTCTGTTTAAGCCTCTGCTTGATTAGCTAAAAATCATCTAGAAGCTTTAGAGAGCTCCAATAACCTAAGGCAGTCAAATATCGATAGAACTATTGAGGGATGGGAGAGAAAGGTTCATCATTTCGAGAGAGATTAGTGGCTGCCATGGAGGTAGACCTGATTTATTCATAATATCACAAGGTTCCAATATTATGGAGGGTAAGATTTCGGTAATTCTTGGGTACGTACCCCCTCTTTTTTCTGTTCATTTTTTTGTCCCCTATTCCCTGTACCTTTCTAAATCATTTTCCTCAAATTCCTTTTGTTGTTCTAATTGTTCACCAACTCCATTTTCCTTTTGTTTTTTATTTTCTTCTTTATCTTCTTCCAATTTTCGTTTTCAGATCCGTTAATTTTAATCCTTTAGAATGATAAATGACAAAAAGATCAGCAATAAAAGAGAGAAGACGAAGAGCACCATAAGTGAATGAAGCCTTTTTTGAAAGGACTTTTGTTAAAAATTTTTTTTCAAAATTTCCTACCAAACTCGAAGTTTGTCTGTTGCATATAAAGCACATGCCCCTTTGTTATCACACTTTTGTGTCCAAAATAGACAAAATTGTCAATTATTGCACCCCAAATGATTGGGGAAGGTAAAGTTGCTTTTTAATAGAGGGAAGAAATTAGAGAGAAAAGAGAGAGAAAACCTCTTTTTAAGAGACTTTTCTTGCTTTTTTATAATGCTTTAATGGTCTCATTTCCCCTCACTATGATGTCTTATACAATCGACCTCATTTTTGGATACCCCCAAAATTAGGTACCCCGTATTTTAAGGTGCGTTTTCAAATTTAGTTGATCACTGAATGGAGGCAGGCTATTTTTAATTCTAATAGTAGCGAGTCTCTACTGTTACGAAGAAAATATTTTCGTCTCTTATAAAGAGGTTTTATAAAATAGAAAGGCAAATTACCAAGTAAACTAACAAGAAACCATTAAAACCCAAAGAAATGCTTCTATGTTTGGGAGGAACGGAACTAGAAAAGAAGGAAAATAAATAAATCCCTAAACATTTTTTACCGTAACATAATTAAAACGCCTGGAACAACGCCCATTCCACCAACAATCTTTAATTTTAATTTTGTTTACAAAATAAAAATTACTCGAGAAAATACATACCCCGCCGATTGCCATATTTCCAAAGTACCAATATCTAATTTAAAAATATTTTTAGGTGGAAATAGAGGGCTATTTTCAATAAAAAATATTTTTTATATAAAATAAATCTAGAAAATCCCTTACAATTTATTCATACAATCCCCTTCATTACAAAAATCTCTGGAAACTTTTCCTCCATTTGCACATTTACAAGAATCAAAAATTGGCGTTTTTTGGTTATTCAAAATTGAAGTAATATTTGTTATATGGCAACCAGCATGACAGGGAGAAAAGAAAACATTTAAACCGGAACGGTCACAAACTGGATATAAAGGGGAACCTTCACAATAACAACCTTTAAGGCAGTTGAAATTTGTTGGACTTAAATGAGATCGACTTTGGACACTGAAAAATTTGAAAGAATTTAATTACGTAGAGGACAATTCTCCAAAAGTATAAACAATCTCTAATTTTTATAGGGAAGAAATTATAATCATATTCAAAGGAAAAAGTTCCCCCTCTATTAGAGATCTAGATGGGGTTGGGCCAATATCTTAAGTTTCCAGCACCTAGCCAAGTACCAGACATCCTGGCTCAGAATTCAAACCGATTAAAAAGGGTCAGGTCCAACTTTTTCTGAGAATCTCGATCTCCACCCTGCCCATTTCTGTGAACTAATTAGTTATAATTTTAAAATATTTACATAGATTCCCCCAATGCTGTCATTGTAGATTTACACCCAACAGTCGAATTTAAAATAGAAAAACAAGCAGAAAAAGCACCCGTTATTGCAACCTAGTAAAAATAAGCAAGAACAATTTGTTCAAAACAAACCAATAAAGCAGCTCGTCGGCCTTGTAGACGTAATTTTCTCATTAATAAACTTCCACATAAACACCAACGGCAAAAGCGACAATACCAACAACACCTATTCAAGGAATTTTCTGTAAAACTTTAGGAAAACTTATGTATATTGTGAAACCCCCTAAAAGCTCGTCGGCCTTGTAAATCTATTCAAATAACGAAACTTTTCGATAGTTCGAGTTTTGGATTTTTGATTCGTTAATTAGAGATTGAATGTACATATAATTAGGGTAGCGTAGACTGCATTAACCTTATGTTTTTTGCGCCTACGACAGATTTTTAAAATTATATGTAAGCAACGGATTGTATAAAAAATTAATTGAAGGATACTTCTCGGAACTTTAAAAAACCACAGTTTGTGATAGAAATATGTACAAGATAGAAATAAAATAATTAAAATACCCATTAATCTATTAACTATATATTGAGGTATTCCAAATTGTAATTCCAAATATTTTGGGAGAAAAATATGAAAACCCTGGAAATGAACGAATTTAATTTAAAAAAATTTTTTTTCACAACTTTAAAAGCAAGAACATCAATAATTCTTCCAATCATCGCCCAGCGATAAATTGGACGTTTAAACACTGTGAGTATATTATTTTGAAAATCAGAAGACAAAGCATTGAAACTTTTTGGTATCTTTTTTTAAAAATAATTATAATTTATGGATTTCTTTTAAAAAATTGCCTTCCTTTCGTTTATATTGTGGATTTTTTATATCTTTGTGGTTAATCTTAGATTCCTTAATTCGAGACTCGGATTTGACTAGTTCAAGTTCCGAGTTGGACTATTCGTTAACTACTATTTAAATTTTCAAAAATCTCTAAAAACAAATATGAATAAATTAATGGACTGTGTCTATTTTCAAAATTAGCTACACCGGATTAACCCGGAAAAATCCAACCGGAGCCGGTCCGGCACTTTAAAATCCAAGTTTACAAATTCATGGAAAGCAAATTCTAAGACAACCCCAAATTTTTAATTTAAACTTTACATTTCCATTTTCAGATTTTTCCAAATGTCTATCAACCAAAGCCAATCTTCTAGGAACTTTTTCTTCTCTTTCAACTAATTTTTCTTGGTTATTTTCTGTTGATTTTGGATTTCGAAAACAAAAAAGGAGAACAGAAGGGAAAAACAAAACACCCCCAATTAACATGAAACCTTGCCACCAACGACCTAAAAAATATAAAAAATATTTTTTTTTGAAGGTCGCTCATTCCATCCCTAATTATAAGATCGTTTATGACGTTAAAATTCTTTTAAGTAATGCCAGGGGATTTTACAAATACCCCAACGTCACCCACTCCACAAAACTCAAATTTTTGTATATGTTGCGTTCGCACTTGCAGAAGGGTTATAAATGAAAATTAATCTCTCATCAACGAGTTGGATAGCGCACAGTCGGTTGTGCTTCGGTCTGGGCTCTTTCCGTTATGGTTCAATTCCATCTCCCATTCATAGCTCTTTTAATTTCTAATAATTATTTTACATTTCAAATTAATTCAAATACTCCAAAAAACTAAAACAAATATCCTCACCAATCCACATTGGATCCCTTGGAGTAATTCCATGAGGTGCTAAATAAATAAATAAAATAAACATTTTCTTCACAAAAAAACCTTCTCCATCATAATATAATTTATTAAAAACAGAGCCCATCCAAAATCCCAACATTGGCCCATTATTCGAATACAAACATTCCCGCTTCAAATTAAATTTGAATTTATTTAAAATTAATTAATTTTTAACCAAAATATAAAGGCAAATTTGTTTTTTTAACATTATCATCAATTAAAGGCTAAAAATAAGAAAAATATTTTTTAAAATTAAATTAAGAATTTATTTATTTACCAATCCCAACGAAAAAGGCATTGTCCTTCCAATACCCAAAATTAAAAGCCCAAAGAATATTGTTGCTGTAGGTCCCATATTTGAGACATTTTTGTTACAACGAATTTTTTCTATCTTTAAATTAATTTAGAGAAAATTTTTTATTTTTTTTTGACTTTTAATTACAGTTTATATGAATATTACTACGGATTTGGAAGGTATATTATTGGTTTTTAATTTAAAAATTGACAGGTATTTATAGATAGGTCTAAAAATTAGATTCTGTATGACGTTAACGGAAGTCGCTAAAGATAATTCCGTAACGATAGAAATAAAATACAAAATTGGAAGTATTTCTCTATGTAAGTAAACATTCCAGCTTTAAAATTTTTTTAGCAATTTTTAAAATTTTTCAATCCTTCCTTTCAATTCTATCAAAAGGGAATAATTGAGGGAAGGATTGAGAACTCCCTCCAATTAACATTTATTACATAATTTTCAATATCCTATTTAAAAACCCCCCAACAAAATATCCAAGCTTTTTACCATTCCCCTCAAAGCATTCAAAGTTTTATCACAAAAAGCTAAGAAGTGGTACTTAGTGAACGTAGATTGTCCACATCCTTTTTATTTGCTGTATTGTGTTTTCTCAAAATCTCTTCAAAAAAATTTTAGTTTTTTTTTTTAAATTTTTAAATTCAAAAATTAAATAAATTAAATTAATAATTTAAATAAAAACTTACATACATAAAAAGCTAAACAAGTCTCATTTCCATTTTCAACTAAATTCCAATCCTTTTCCATGCATTGGTCAAATTCTGATAGCCAAGAAGTTGATGCTTCTTGTGGATAATTATTTAACTAAAAAATTGAAAATGGAGTCAAAATTACGAAAATTTTGCAGAAATGGAGGCAATAGTGTTACTCCACATCTTTTAAAATTTCAGAATTTTCTGATTAATATTTCTCAAGTTATGGGCAAAAAAAAGATGGAAGAGATAGTATTTTATAGAGTTCGACCTTGTATTCGCGTTTCCTGGTACTTGGTATCCGGGTCTTTTCTTTTAAACAGACCGGCCGGATTTTCTGGGCTAAAACCTCGAAACTCGAAAATCCTTACTACCAAAATACCCAAAGTATCATTTATATTAAGAATAAATTCTGGGAATTTTTTAGAATTTCTAAATAAAATTTGAAGGATGTCAAAACTTATTTCTAAAACACCAAACTTTAAATCGAATAGGTTGTGCCCATTGTTCTGCCGGCAATTCGGCAAGAAATTGGTCAAAACCTGTGCCTACAGGTAATCGACGTATATCGCTTTCTATTTGCCATTCTAATGTTGAAGTATTTAATTCTATTGTTTTGACAGGAAAAAGAAAATGTGAAGAACTAATTAATAGATTGGCAACTAAATTAATTAGTAAATTCTTAAAAATTAATTTAAATATTTACTTGCAATTAAAATACAACCACCGCCAATCCAACGAGCTCTATTTCCCTATAAGTATTTTAGAATTTTTTGAATTAATAATTTAAAGGAAAGATTGATAGAAGAAGGCGACATACATAAAAGGAAGGACCCAGAAAATATAAATAAAATTCGGGAAATAATTTTGTGGGTGAAAGATTAAGGAGAGGTTAATACATCAAGCCTAACAAATAATACACTCGAAAATGAACACCTCAATATTTTTTAAAATATGGTTGGACAACACTTGGGGGTCAGAGGACATAATTCTATTTAATGGACATAATTCTATATTAATCAGAAGACAGGACATAATTCTATGTTAATCTACATATTTAATGTCCAATGTTTAGGACACATTAATAAATCACCCTATAAGTATTTTTAAAATTTTTTGAATTAATAATTTAAAGGAAAGACTGAAGAAGTTTTTTACAATTTTTTAATTCCAAGGTTTATTTAATAGTGAATTGTGATTGTATTAGAGAATTCATTATTTTTTTATTGAGAACCAAAATTTTGGAATACATATTTACTTTTTTTATAAATAAATAAACGCCTACTTTACTACCCAAATAAGCAACAAAAACAACACTAAAAATTTGGTAAAAATTAAAGATCAGAAAATTTAAACAAACGAAGGAATATAACCAAAATCACCCGCAGAAACCATCATTCCAGAAATTTTGCTTGGAATTTGAAATTGTTTTTCTATTGAGACAATGGCACTTAAAAATTAATTTTTACTTTAAAGTCGCTAATAGAGAGAGTTTAAAGAAATTTAAAAATAAAAAATAACCTAGTCATAAAAAACCCTCCAATAGATTCAAGAAAATAAACACTTAGAAAAAGTACAAAAAAGCAGCAAACGGTGGAATCAAAATTTTTAAATCGGCGATTAATTGCCATTTTTAATGAATTTTAAATTATTTATTAAATTAATTAAATTAGAAAATTTATTAAATTATTTCTTATTTTGCATTATTTTTCTATTTGTTTAAGAGGAGAAAACTGGAAAAAAATATTTTTGTTTTAGAAAAGAAAAAATTTAAATTTACACAAATATACAAAACTAAACATTAAATATCGAAAAAATAATACAAAAAAGAATATTCTACTTTTTCTATACCTAACCAGAAAATTTTCTTACTAATAATTTTTGGATTCCCACCATTAGGCAATTTTAACAACAACTTTTTCTTGCATAAATATGCAGAATTTTCAAAGTCCAACACCCTGAGTTTTTAAACCAAAACTTACTTAATTCCCATAATTTTGTTGAAATTTTGTATCATTTCTTGGATGATTATTAGCTTGCTTATATAAAATTAGATCCTTTTATGTATCCCTTCAATCAAAATTTCATGTTTACTTTAATCCTCAAAAGTAGGGGTTTCAAAAGTTATTCCACACTTTTGTGTTTTATATTTAAAATTAAATATATATTTCTATCCGATTTATTCTTAAACACCTAGAGAATTAATTAAATTGTGTTTATCTTAAAATTAAATTATATAAAATATTTTAATAAAAAGTATTTTTTAATATTTAAAAATGACAAAATATATTTTTTAGTTAATCGAATTATTGGCAAATTAAGAAAATTGCTGATAAGACAATTAGAGGACATCTTATGTTTTTATAAAAGTTATGACAAATAAATGATAAAGAGAATAAAAAAGTAAGCAAAAATTAAGAAGAAAAAAGAATACTTAAGACAGGAAAAAATTAAATTAAATTATTTTTTAAGATGATTAAGAAGAAAAAACTGAAAATCAAACAATTTAGATTATTAATTTAAAAAAATAATTTTTTAGAAATAATTTTCGATAGCTAAAAATATTGTTAAAGGATTGTAATAAAGCCAAGGCATTCTAATTTCTTGTCTCTTCTTCCTTTGAATATTTGCTTGATTAAATTTGTGATATTTAAAAAACATCAATATATATTTTCCAGATTTTCAATTTAAAAGAAATTACAGAAAACAAAGAAAATTTTCTATAAACATAAGTAACTCTTTCTGAGTTGTTAATAGTGTCCGGGCTTTTTCAGGAATTCGGACTCAAATCCGGGTAAACTCTCCCGGTGTCCGCAAATTTTACTGGAGCAAAATCGAGCTGGATTAAGCAGATAAAATCTGGTCGGATCGGGCCCGTAATGAGCGCAAAAAAACAAAATCCGCTTTTTGGATCCGTGAATATATTCAAAAAAATTTATTTTGCATTATTTTGTTAAAAAAAACAAAGAATTTTTGTCTATATTTTGTCTCGGTTAATCATTTATCTTTAAATAAAAGTCATAAAAATTGTTGCCACTTAAATGGAGGCAAAACATGTGATTTAATTTTAATAAAAAATTTAATAATAAAGATAAAAAAAATTTACTTTAAAATTTAAATGTTCTACTATGTAAATAAAAAAAGGAAAAATATTTTACAAAAGTAGTCAAAAATATAAATACATAGGTAAATTTAAATAATGCTTACAAAAATAGTAAATGAAATTAACATAAATGCTCTAATAGAAGTTCTCTTTTACATTTTTAATGGGTCGTATTGAGAGGGCTTCTATTTGAAAATTTACGGTAAATGACTAGATTTGAAGAAAAAAAATTTTCGTGCCTTTTAAATCAAAAAATAGGATGACTTTAAATAAATCAAAATTGTTAATAAAATAAATGTTTAGTGTAATATAATATAAATAATAATTGCTTTAACAAAGTGTTTCAAATTTTTTTAAAATGTTCGAAAATGATAAAAAAAATTATTTAAAAAATCATTAATATGTATAACAAAATAAATAGAGTAAGCGAAATATAGCATCTTGCCAGTATTTTTAGTTTAATGTGTTCAGCTGTCATAGTCTCCCTTGTAGAAAGAACAATGAAGCTTATAACTAATCCCTAATTTAATGAAATTATAAAATAAATCATTTTATTATTTATGTATAATTGAGTCCGGGAATTTATAAGGGGAAAATATGCATAAAATGCATAAAAATATGCCTTATAGTGCGAAACACACTGAATACATCAAAAAGAAACTTCTTAAATTTTCAGAAAAAATAAACAATCAGTATCTAATTTTAAGCTACTAAGGATAACCTAAACAACGGGTTATAGATGTGGAATCCCTTCGCTTTTCGTCCAAGTTTAGGTTATTGTATTTCTAATGGAGATAGGAACGAAACGAGGTCTCTTTTGTCGAAAAATGTTTTCGAAATAACAATCTCGAATTTCTATCTATCTTCAAAACCAGCCCAATCTATAATTGATAGTCTCGATTCTTTCTCTCCAAAAATCTCAGTTTCGCTTTACTCTACATATTTAAGAAGGGAATGTATGTATGTGATAATAAAATAAATTAATGAACTTTAAATAAAATAACCGGGCGTCTTTCAAATTTTATATCAAAAAATATCTCATTTTCACAATTTTAACCTCTTCCATTGCTTCGCTTTTTACGTGCCAAAATTCCTTGTTGAAATACATTTGTTTGTATATTTTGTTGTGCTAATTTTGTACAAATTTCAGGAATCCCCCCATTTAATGCCTGTTGTTGTAATAAATTAGACAGACCATTATTTTGAACTGGTTGGAATTTTGAGGATTTGAATTTATTTCGTTTGTGATGTTTTGGAACCACGTTGCATAATCACTTAAAAATTAATTCTTTAATATTTTGTTGTACATACATATAAACTTAATTTAGAAATTACTCTCAGTCATGGTACTTTTCTTCAAATGGAAAATCTCTAAGAAAAGATATCTTTACGAAAAAATTTTTGGCTAATAATAGTGCGTGGAAAGCTACTATTGCTTAAACTTATGACGGAAAAAATTTCAAAGATTGAGTTAAATCAAAAAAGGATTATCATGTCTCAATAAAAACCTTGTTCCTGGCGATGGGCGGAAACAAACAGTTGGCTGAACAGGAGGTTGTTGTGGCTGTTGTTGATCATCAGAACGTCGTCCCCTTCCAAGAGAAAACTCTCTTTGATCTCCATAATTGTTAGAATTACTTCCGCTCACAATCATAGGTAGTTGACTTCTCTCTTCAACCGGGAAACTTGTTTGGCCTGGGACACGTTTCCCATTACTATTTCCAAATCCTCCAAGATTGTTAGAATAAAAATTGTTTGATGGCGGATTATATTGTGGAGGAATGTTTTGATTTGTTTGGGAATAATATTGAGAATAAGGAGAATATTGTTGTTGTTGCTGTCTTTGTAAAGTTATTCCAAACCCGAAAGGGTCTTCATCTATATCGTTCAAAGAATTACTAGTTCCAAACCCGGAGGGAGGAGAATAAGGTTGTTGTTGTGGTGGCTGTTGATTAGCAGAAGGATATTGAGGGTAAACAGGAGGGGGATTTGTTGGTAAAGGCACATTTGTTTGTTGTGGATAGACTGGATTAGGTATTGGATTGACATATAGAGGATTAATCGGATTCACATTTGAAGGGTTAATATTTGTTTGTTGTGTCTGTCCAGGCAGACCATTTGGATAGACTGTTGGAGAGTAGGGAATGTTATTATTTGGGTTGACATTTGGCTGTCCTCCTGGTTGACCTGGCTGTCCTATGCCTGGTTGTCCAGTACCTTGGCCGCCTGGTTGATTTATAGGCTTGTCAGTTTCTGGGGCATTGTTAGTCTTTTTTCTGTCTTTATTTCCTTGGTCAATGCCTCCTTTAATTTTTAGAATTTTATGTATTAAATTACATCAGAATCCTAACCTTGTTGTCCTTTATCATCTTTTTTGTTTGCATCTTTGGAGTCCTTTCCTGGCAAACCTGGCTTTCCTGTTTGTTTTTATCTTTTCCCTTTTCATCCCCTTCTTCGTTATTCTCGTCATCCTCACCTGGAGGTTTTTCAACATCCTCA
>JARQAB010000249.1:0-42224 GCA_036172955.1 Meloidogyne arenaria
ATTCAAAACTGAAGCACAGAATAATTTAAAATTTTTTTTTATATTTCAAGATATTTTTGTTAATAATTTCCAAATTGCACCGCGACAGATATTTCGTGTTAAAATTATGACTATTATAAAAAGAAGTTATTTTCACTAAAAATATGTGATGATTCCACATTATCTGGGGTCACAGAAAGCTTCAATTCAAAACTGAAGCACAGAAAATGCTTCAATTCAAAACTGAAGCACAGAAAATGCTTCAATTCAAAACTGAAGCACAGAAAATGCTTCAATTCAAAACTGAAGCACAGAAAATGCTTCAATTCAAAACTGAAGCACAGAAAATTCTTCAATTCAAAACTGAAGCACAGAAAATGCTTAAATTAAAAACTGAAGCACAGAAAATGCTTCAATTCAAAAATGAAGTACAGAAAATGCTTAAATTAAAAACTGAAGCACAGAAAATGCTTCAATTCAAAACTGAAGCACAGAAAATGCTTCAATTCAAAACTGAAGTACAGAAAATGCTTCAATTCAAAACTGAAGCACAGAAAATGCTTCAATTCAAAACTGAAGCACAGAAAATGCTTCAATTCAAAACTGAAGCACAGAAAATGCTTCAATTCAAAACTGAAGCAAAGAAAATGCTTCAATTCAAAACTGAAGCACAGAAAATGCTTCAATTCAAAACTGAAGCACAGAAAATGCTTCAATTCAAAACTGAAGCACAGAAAATGCTTCAATTCAAAACTGAAGCACAGAAAATGCTTCAATTCAAAACTGAAGCACAGAAAATGCTTCAATTCAAAACTGAAGCACAGAAAATGCTTCAATTCAAAACTGAAGCACAGAAATGCTTCAATTCAAAACTGAAGCACAGAAAATGCTTCAATTCAAAACTGAAGCACAGAAAATGCTTCAATTCAAAACTGAAGCACAGAAAATTCTTCAATTCAAAACTGAAGCACAGAAAATGCTTAAATTAAAAACTGAAGCACAGAAAATGCTTCAATTCAAAAATGAAGCACAGAAAATGCTTAAATTAAAAACTGAAGCACAGAAAATGCTTCAATTCAAACTGAAGCACAGAAAATGCTTAAATTAAAAACTGAAGCACAGAAAATGCTTCAATTCAAAAATGAAGCACAGAAAATGCTTAAATTAAAAACTGAAGCACAGAAAATGCTTCAATTCAAAACTGAAGCACAGAAAATGCTTCAATTCAAACTGAAGTACAGAAAATGCTTCAATTCAAAACTGAAGCACAGAAAATGCTTCAATTCAAAACTGAAGCACAGAAAATGCTTCAATTCAAAACTGAAGCACAGAAAATGCTTCAATTCAAAACTGAAGCACAGAAAATGCTTCAATTCAAAACTGAAGCACAGAAATGCTTCAATTCAAAACTGAAGCACAGAAAATGCTTCATTCAAAACTGAAGCACAGAAAATGCTTCAATTCAAAACTGAAGCACAGAAAATGCTTCAATTCAAAACTGAAGCACAGAAAATGCTTCAATTCAAAACTGAAGCACAGAAAATGCTTCAATTCAAAACTGAAGCACAGAAAATTCTTCAATTCAAAACTGAAGCACAGAAAATGCTTAAATTAAAAACTGAAGCACAGAAAATGCTTCAATTCAAAAATGAAGCACAGAAAATGCTTAAATTAAAAACTGAAGCACAGAAAATGCTTCAATTCAAAACTGAAGCACAGAAAATGCTTCAATTCAAAACTGAAGTACAGAAAATGCTTCAATTCAAAACTGAAGCACAGAAAATGCTTCAATTCAAAACTGAAGCACAGAAAATGCTTCAATTCAAAACTGAAGCACAGAAAATGCTTCAATTCAAAACTGAAGCAAAGAAAATGCTTCAATTCAAAACTGAAGCACAGAAAATGCTTCAATTCAAAACTGAAGCACAGAAAATGCTTCAATTCAAAACTGAAGCACAGAAAATGCTTCAATTCAAAACTGAAGCACAGAAAATGCTTCAATTCAAAACTGAAGCACAGAAATGCTTCAATTCAAAACTGAAGCTTCAATTCAAAACTGAAGCACAGAAAATGCTTCAATTCAAAACTGAAGCACAGAAAATGCTTCAATTCAAAACTGAAGCTTCAATTCAAAACTGAAGCACAGAAAATGCTTCAATTCAAAACTGAAGCACAGAAAATGCTTCAATTCAAAACTGAAGCACAGAAAATGCTTCAATTCAAAACTGAAGCACAGAAAATGCTTCAATTCAAAACTGAAGCACAGAAAATGCTTCAATTCAAAACTGAAGCACAGAAAATGCTTCAATTAAAACTGAAGCACAGAATAATTTAAAAATTTTTTTTATATTTTCAAGATTATTTTTGTTAATAATTTCCAAAATTGCACCGCGACAGATATTTCGTGTTAAAATTATGACTATTATAAAAAGAAGTTATTTTCACTAAAAATATGTGATGATTCCACATTATCTGGGGTCACAGAAAGCTTCAATTCAAAACTGAAGCACAGAAAATGCTTCAATTCAAAACTGAAGCACAGAAAATGCTTCAATTCAAAACTGAAGCACAGAAAATGCTTCAATTCAAAACTGAAGCTTCAATTCAAAACTGAAGCACAGAAAATGCTTCAATTCAAAACTGAAGCACAGAAAATGCTTCAATTCAAAACTGAAGCACAGAAAATGCTTCAATTCAAAACTGAAGCTTCAATTCAAAACTGAAGCACAGAAAATGCTTCAATTCAAAACTGAAGCACAGAAAATGCTTCAATTCAAAACTGAAGCACAGAAAATGCTTCAATTCAAAAATGAAGCACAGAAAATGCTTCAATTCAAAACTGAAGCACAGAAAATGCTTCAATTCAAAACTGAAGCACAGAAAATGCTTCAATTAAAACTGAAGCACAGAATAATTTAAAAATTTTTTTTATATTTTCAAGATTATTTTTGTTAATAATTTCCAAAATTGCACCGCGACAGATATTTCGTGTTAAAATTATGACTATTATAAAAAGAAGTTATTTTCACTAAAAATATGTGATGATTCCACATTATCTGGGGTCACAGAAAGCTTCAATTCAAAACTGAAGCACAGAAAATGCTTCAATTCAAAACTGAAGCACAGAAAATGCTTCAATTCAAAACTGAAGCACAGAAAATGCTTCAATTCAAAACTGAAGCACAGAAAATGCTTCAATTCAAAACTGAAGCTTCAATTCAAAACTGAAGCACAGAAAATGCTTCAATTCAAAACTGAAGCACAGAAAATGCTTCAATTCAAAACTGAAGCACAGAAAATGCTTCAATTCAAAACTGAAGCACAGAAAATGCTTCAATTCAAAACTGAAGCACAGAAAATGCTTCAATTCAAAACTGAAGCACAGAAAATGCTTCAATTCAAAACTGAAGCACAGAAAATGCTTCAATTCAAAACTGAAGCACAGAAAATGCTTCAATTCAAAACTGAAGCACAGAAAATGCTTCAATTCAAAACTGAAGCACAGAAAATGCTTCAATTCAAAACTGAAGCACAGAAAATGCTTCAATTCAAAACTGAAGCTTCAATTCAAAACTGAAGCACAGAAAATGCTTCAATTCAAAACTGAAGCACAGAAAATGCTTCAATTCAAAACTGAAGCTTCAATTCAAAACTGAAGCACAGAAAATGCTTCAATTCAAAACTGAAGCACAGAAAATGCTTCAATTAAAACTGAAGCACAGAATAATTTAAAAATTTTTTTATATTTTCAAGATTATTTTTGTTAATAATTTCCAAAATTGCACCGCGACAGATATTTCGTGTTAAAATTATGACTATTATAAAAAGAAGTTATTTTCACTAAAAATATGTGATGATTCCACATTATCTGGGGTCACAGAAAGCTTCAATTCAAAACTGAAGCACAGAAAATGCTTCAATTCAAAACTGAAGCACAGAAAATGCTTCAATTCAAAACTGAAGCACAGAAAATGCTTCAATTCAAAACTGAAGCACAGAAAATGCTTCAATTCAAAACTGAAGCTTCAATTCAAAACTGAAGCACAGAAAATGCTTCAATTCAAAACTGAAGCACAGAAAATGCTTCAATTCAAAACTGAAGCTTCAATTCAAAACTGAAGCACAGAAAATGCTTCAATTCAAAACTGAAGCACAGAAAATGCTTCAATTCAAAACTGAAGCTTCAATTCAAAACTGAAGCACAGAAAATGCTTCAATTCAAAACTGAAGCACAGAAAATGCTTCAATTCAAAACTGAAGCACAGAAAATGCTTCAATTCAAAACTGAAGCACAGAAAATGCTTCAATTCAAAACTGAAGCACAGAAAATGCTTCAATTCAAAACTGAAGCACAGAAAATGCTTCAATTCAAAACTGAAGCTTCAATTCAAAACTGAAGCACAGAAAATGCTTCAATTCAAAACTGAAGTACAGAAAATGCTTCAATTCAAAACTGAAGCACAGAAAATGCTTCAATTCAAAACTGAAGCACAGAAAATGCTTCAATTCAAAACTGAAGCACAGAAAATGCTTCAATTCAAAACTGAAGCACAGAAAATGCTTCAATTCAAAACTGAAGCACAGAAAATGCTTCAATTCAAAACTGAAGCACAGAAAATGCTTCAATTCAAAACTGAAGCACAGAAAATGCTTCAATTCAAAACTGAAGCACAGAAAATGCTTCAATTCAAAACTGAAGCACAGAAAATGCTTCAATTCAAAACTGAAGCACAGAAAATGCTTCAATTCAAAACTGAAGCACAGAAAATGCTTCAATTCAAAACTGAAGCACAGAAAATGCTTCAATTCAAAACTGAAGCACAGAAAATGCTTCAATCAAAACTGAAGCACAGAAAATGCTTCAATTCAAAACTGAAGCTTCAATTCAAAACTGAAGCACAGAAAATGCTTCAATTCAAAACTGAAGCACAGAAAATGCTTCAATTCAAAACTGAAGCTTCAATTCAAAACTGAAGCACAGAAAATGCTTCAATTCAAAACTGAAGCACAGAAAATGCTTCAATTCAAAACTGAAGCACAGAAAATGCTTCAATTCAAAACTGAAGCACAGAAAATGCTTCAATTCAAAACTGAAGCACAGAAAATGCTTCAATTCAAAACTGAAGCACAGAAAATGCTTCAATTCAAAACTGAAGCACAGAAAATGCTTCAATTCAAAACTGAAGCACAGAAAATGCTTCAATTCAAAACTGAAGCACAGAAAATGCTTCAATTAAAAACTGAAGCACAGAAAATGCTTCAATTCAAAAATGAAGCACAGAAAATGCTTCAATTCAAAACTGAAGCACAGAAAATGCTTCAATTCAAAACAAGCAAAGAAAATGCTTCAATTCAAAACTGAAGTACAGAAAATGCTTCAATTCAAAACTGAAGCACAGAAAATGCTTCAATTCAAAACTGAAGCACAGAAAATGCTTCAATTCAAAACTGAAGCACAGAAAATGCTTCAATTCAAAACTGAAGCACAGAAAATGCTTCAATTCAAAACTGAAGCACAGAAAATGCTTCAATTCAAAACTGAAGCACAGAAAATGCTTCAATTCAAAACTGAAGCACAGAAAATGCTTCAATTCAAAACTGAAGCACAGAAAATGCTTCAATTCAAAACTGAAGCACAGAAAATGCTTCAATTCAAAACTGAAGCACAGAAAATGCTTCAATTCAAAACTGAAGCTTCAATTCAAAACTGAAGCACAGAAAATGCTTCAATTCAAAACTGAAGCACAGAAAATGCTTCAATTCAAAACTGAAGCTTCAATTCAAAACTGAAGCACAGAAAATGCTTCAATTCAAAACTGAAGCACAGAAAATGCTTCAATTCAAAACTGAAGCACAGAAAATGCTTCAATTCAAAACTGAAGCACAGAAAATGCTTCAATTCAAAACTGAAGCACAGAAAATGCTTCAATTCAAAACTGAAGCACAGAAAATGCTTCAATTAAAACTGAAGCAAAGAATAATTTCAAAATTTTTTTATATTTTCAAGATTATTTTTGTTAATAATTTCCAAAATTGCACCGCGACAGATATTTCGTGTTAAAATTATGACTATTATAAAAAGAAGTTATTTTCACTAAAAATATGTGATGATTCCACATTATCTGGGGTCACAGAAAGCTTCAATTCAAAACTGAAGCACAGAAAATGCTTCAATTCAAAACTGAAGCACAGAAAATGCTTCAATTCAAAACTGAAGCACAGAAAATGCTTCAATTCAAAACTGAAGCACAGAAAATGCTTCAATTCAAAACTGAAGCTTCAATTCAAAACTGAAGCACAGAAAATGCTTCAATTCAAAACTGAAGCACAGAAAATGCTTCAATTCAAAACTGAAGCACAGAAAATGCTTCAATTCAAAACTGAAGCACAGAAAATGCTTCAATTCAAAACTGAAGCACAGAAAATGCTTCAATTCAAAACTGAAGCACAGAAAATGCTTCAATTCAAAACTGAAGCACAGAAAATGCTTCAATTCAAAACTGAAGCTTCAATTCAAAACTGAAGCACAGAAAATGCTTCAATTCAAAACTGAAGCACAGAAAATGCTTCAATTCAAAACTGAAGCTTCAATTCAAAACTGAAGCACAGAAAATGCTTCAATTCAAAACTGAAGCACAGAAAATGCTTCAATTAAAACTGAAGCACAGAATAATTTAAAAATTTTTTTTATATTTTCAAGATTATTTTTGTTAATTTTTCCAAAATTGCACCGCGACAGATATTTCGTGTTAAAATTATGACTATTATAAAAAGAAGTTATTTTCACTAAAAATATGTGATGATTCCACATTATCTGGGGTCACAGAAAGCTTCAATTCAAAACTGAAGCACAGAAAATGCTTCAATTCAAAACTGAAGCACAGAAAATGCTTCAATTCAAAACTGAAGCTTCAATTCAAAACTGAAGCACAGAAAATGCTTCAATTCAAAACTGAAGCACAGAAAATGCTTCAATTCAAAACTGAAGCTTCAATTCAAAACTGAAGCACAGAAAATGCTTCAATTCAAAACTGAAGCACAGAAAATGCTTCAATTCAAAACTGAAGCACAGAAAATGCTTCAATTCAAAACTGAAGCACAGAAAATGCTTCAATTCAAAACTGAAGCACAGAAAATGCTTCAATTCAAAACTGAAGCACAGAAAATGCTTCAATTCAAAACTGAAGCTTCAATTCAAAACTGAAGCACAGAAAATGCTTCAATTCAAAACTGAAGCACAGAAAATGCTTCAATTCAAAACTGAAGCACAGAAAATGCTTCAATTCAAAACTGAAGCACAGAAAATGCTTCAATTCAAAACTGAAGCACAGAAAATGCTTCAATTCAAAACTGAAGCACAGAAAATGCTTCAATTCAAAACTGAAGCACAGAAAATGCTTCAATTCAAAACTGAAGCACAGAAAATGCTTCAATTCAAAACTGAAGCACAGAAAATGCTTCAATTCAAAACTGAAGCACAGAAAATGCTTCAATTCAAAACTGAAGCACAGAAAATGCTTCAATTCAAAACTGAAGCACAGAAAATGCTTCAATTCAAAACTGAAGCACAGAAAATGCTTCAATTCAAAACTGAAGCTTCAATTCAAAACTGAAGCACAGAAAATGCTTCAATTCAAAACTGAAGCACAGAAAATGCTTCAATTCAAAACTGAAGCTTCAATTCAAAACTGAAGCACAGAAAATGCTTCAATTCAAAACTGAAGCACAGAAAATGCTTCAATTCAAAACTGAAGCACAGAAAATGCTTCAATTCAAAACTGAAGCACAGAAAATGCTTCAATTCAAAACTGAAGCACAGAAAATGCTTCAATTCAAAACTGAAGCACAGAAAATGCTTCAATTAAAACTGAAGCACAGAATAATTTAAAAATTTTTTTTATATTTTCAAGATTATTTTTGTTAATAATTTCCAAATTGCACCGCGACAGATATTTCGTGTTAAAATTATGACTATTATAAAAGAAGTTATTTTCACTAAAAATATGTGATGATTCCACATTATCTGGGGTCACAGAAAGCTTCAATTCAAAACTGAAGCACAGAAAATGCTTCAATTCAAAACTGAAGCACAGAAAATGCTTCAATTCAAAACTGAAGCACAGAAAATGCTTCAATTCAAAACTGAAGCACAGAAAATGCTTCAATTCAAAACTGAAGCACAGAAAATGCTTCAATTCAAAACTGAAGCACAGAAAATGCTTCAATTCAAAACTGAAGCACAGAAAATGCTTCAATTCAAAACTGAAGCACAGAAAATGCTTCAATTCAAAACTGAAGCACAGAAAATGCTTCAATTCAAAACTGAAGCTTCAATTCAAAACTGAAGCACAGAAAATGCTTCAATTCAAAACTGAAGCACAGAAAATGCTTCAATTCAAAACTGAAGCACAGAAAATGCTTCAATTCAAAACTGAAGCACAGAAAATGCTTCAATTCAAAACTGAAGCACAGAAAATGCTTCAATTCAAAACTGAAGCACAGAAAATGCTTCAATTCAAAACTGAAGCACAGAAAATGCTTCAATTCAAAACTGAAGCACAGAAAATGCTTCAATTCAAAACTGAAGCACAGAAAATGCTTCAATTCAAAACTGAAGCACAGAAAATGCTTCAATTCAAAACTGAAGCACAGAAAATGCTTCAATTCAAAACTGAAGCTTCAATTCAAAACTGAAGCACAGAAAATGCTTCAATTCAAAACTGAAGCACAGAAAATGCTTCAATTCAAAACTGAAGCTTCAATTCAAAACTGAAGCACAGAAAATGCTTCAATTCAAAACTGAAGCACAGAAAATGCTTCAATTAAAACTGAAGCACAGAATAATTTAAAAATTTTTTTTATATTTTCAAGATTATTTTTGTTAATAATTTCCAAAATTGCACCGCGACAGATATTTCGTGTTAAAATTATGACTATTATAAAAAGAAGTTATTTTCACTAAAAATATGTGATGATTCCACATTATCTGGGGTCACAGAAAGCTTCAATTCAAAACTGAAGCACAGAAAATGCTTCAATTCAAAACTGAAGCACAGAAAATGCTTCAATTCAAAACTGAAGCACAGAAAATGCTTCAATTCAAAACTGAAGCACAGAAAATGCTTCAATTCAAAACTGAAGCTTCAATTCAAAACTGAAGCACAGAAAATGCTTCAATTCAAAACTGAAGCACAGAAAATGCTTCAATTCAAAACTGAAGCTTCAATTCAAAACTGAAGCACAGAAAATGCTTCAATTCAAAACTGAAGCACAGAAAATGCTTCAATTCAAAACTGAAGCTTCAATTCAAAACTGAAGCACAGAAAATGCTTCAATTCAAAACTGAAGCACAGAAAATGCTTCAATTCAAAACTGAAGCACAGAAAATGCTTCAATTCAAAACTGAAGCACAGAAAATGCTTCAATTCAAAACTGAAGCACAGAAAATGCTTCAATTCAAAACTGAAGCACAGAAAATGCTTCAATTCAAAACTGAAGCTTCAATTCAAAACTGAAGCACAGAAAATGCTTCAATTCAAAACTGAAGTACAGAAAATGCTTCAATTCAAAACTGAAGCACAGAAAATGCTTCAATTCAAAACTGAAGCACAGAAAATGCTTCAATTCAAAACTGAAGCACAGAAAATGCTTCAATTCAAAACTGAAGCACAGAAAATGCTTCAATTCAAAACTGAAGCACAGAAAATGCTTCAATTCAAAACTGAAGCACAGAAAATGCTTCAATTCAAAACTGAAGCACAGAAAATGCTTCAATTCAAAACTGAAGCACAGAAAATGCTTCAATTCAAAACTGAAGCACAGAAAATGCTTCAATTCAAAACTGAAGCACAGAAAATGCTTCAATTCAAAACTGAAGCACAGAAAATGCTTCAATTCAAAACTGAAGCACAGAAAATGCTTCAATTCAAAACTGAAGCACAGAAAATGCTTCAATCAAAACTGAAGCACAGAAAATGCTTCAATTCAAAACTGAAGCTTCAATTCAAAACTGAAGCACAGAAAATGCTTCAATTCAAAACTGAAGCACAGAAAATGCTTCAATTCAAAACTGAAGCTTCAATTCAAAACTGAAGCACAGAAAATGCTTCAATTCAAAACTGAAGCACAGAAAATGCTTCAATTCAAAACTGAAGCACAGAAAATGCTTCAATTCAAAACTGAAGCACAGAAAATGCTTCAATTCAAAACTGAAGCACAGAAAATGCTTCAATTCAAAACTGAAGCACAGAAAATGCTTCAATTCAAAACTGAAGCACAGAAAATGCTTCAATTCAAAACTGAAGCACAGAAAATGCTTCAATTCAAAACTGAAGCACAGAAAATGCTTCAATTAAAAACTGAAGCACAGAAAATGCTTCAATTCAAAAATGAAGCACAGAAAATGCTTCAATTCAAAACTGAAGCACAGAAAATGCTTCAATTCAAAACAAGCAAAGAAAATGCTTCAATTCAAAACTGAAGTACAGAAAATGCTTCAATTCAAAACTGAAGCACAGAAAATGCTTCAATTCAAAACTGAAGCACAGAAAATGCTTCAATTCAAAACTGAAGCACAGAAAATGCTTCAATTCAAAACTGAAGCACAGAAAATGCTTCAATTCAAAACTGAAGCACAGAAAATGCTTCAATTCAAAACTGAAGCACAGAAAATGCTTCAATTCAAAACTGAAGCACAGAAAATGCTTCAATTCAAAACTGAAGCACAGAAAATGCTTCAATTCAAAACTGAAGCACAGAAAATGCTTCAATTCAAAACTGAAGCACAGAAAATGCTTCAATTCAAAACTGAAGCTTCAATTCAAAACTGAAGCACAGAAAATGCTTCAATTCAAAACTGAAGCACAGAAAATGCTTCAATTCAAAACTGAAGCTTCAATTCAAAACTGAAGCACAGAAAATGCTTCAATTCAAAACTGAAGCACAGAAAATGCTTCAATTCAAAACTGAAGCACAGAAAATGCTTCAATTCAAAACTGAAGCACAGAAAATGCTTCAATTCAAAACTGAAGCACAGAAAATGCTTCAATTCAAAACTGAAGCACAGAAAATGCTTCAATTAAAACTGAAGCACAGAATAATTTAAAAATTTTTTTTATATTTTCAAGATTATTTTTGTTAATAATTTCCAAAATTGCACCGCGACAGATATTTCGTGTTAAAATTATGACTATTATAAAAAGAAGTTATTTTCACTAAAAATATGTGATGATTCCACATTATCTGGGGTCACAGAAAGCTTCAATTCAAAACTGAAGCACAGAAAATGCTTCAATTCAAAACTGAAGCACAGAAAATGCTTCAATTCAAAACTGAAGCACAGAAAATGCTTCAATTCAAAACTGAAGCACAGAAAATGCTTCAATTCAAAACTGAAGCTTCAATTCAAAACTGAAGCACAGAAAATGCTTCAATTCAAAACTGAAGCACAGAAAATGCTTCAATTCAAAACTGAAGCACAGAAAATGCTTCAATTCAAAACTGAAGCACAGAAAATGCTTCAATTCAAAACTGAAGCACAGAAAATGCTTCAATTCAAAACTGAAGCACAGAAAATGCTTCAATTCAAAACTGAAGCACAGAAAATGCTTCAATTCAAAACTGAAGCTTCAATTCAAAACTGAAGCACAGAAAATGCTTCAATTCAAAACTGAAGCACAGAAAATGCTTCAATTCAAAACTGAAGCTTCAATTCAAAACTGAAGCACAGAAAATGCTTCAATTCAAAACTGAAGCACAGAAAATGCTTCAATTAAAACTGAAGCACAGAATAATTTAAAAATTTTTTTTATATTTTCAAGATTATTTTTGTTAATAATTTCCAAAATTGCACCGCGACAGATATTTCGTGTTAAAATTATGACTATTATAAAAAGAAGTTATTTTCACTAAAAATATGTGATGATTCCACATTATCTGGGGTCACAGAAAGCTTCAATTCAAAACTGAAGCACAGAAAATGCTTCAATTCAAAACTGAAGCACAGAAAATGCTTCAATTCAAAACTGAAGCTTCAATTCAAAACTGAAGCACAGAAAATGCTTCAATTCAAAACTGAAGCACAGAAAATGCTTCAATTCAAAACTGAAGCTTCAATTCAAAACTGAAGCACAGAAAATGCTTCAATTCAAAACTGAAGCACAGAAAATGCTTCAATTCAAAACTGAAGCTTCAATTCAAAACTGAAGCACAGAAAATGCTTCAATTCAAAACTGAAGCACAGAAAATGCTTCAATTCAAAACTGAAGCACAGAAAATGCTTCAATTCAAAACTGAAGCACAGAAAATGCTTCAATTCAAAACTGAAGCACAGAAAATGCTTCAATTCAAAACTGAAGCACAGAAAATGCTTCAATTCAAAACTGAAGCACAGAAAATGCTTCAATTCAAAACTGAAGCACAGAAAATGCTTCAATTCAAAACTGAAGCTTCAATTCAAAACTGAAGCACAGAAAATGCTTCAATTCAAAACTGAAGCACAGAAAATGCTTCAATTCAAAACTGAAGCTTCAATTCAAAACTGAAGCACAGAAAATGCTTCAATTCAAAACTGAAGCACAGAAAATGCTTCAATTCAAAACTGAAGCACAGAAAATGCTTCAATTCAAAACTGAAGCACAGAAAATGCTTCAATTCAAAACTGAAGCACAGAAAATGCTTCAATTCAAAACTGAAGCACAGAAAATGCTTCAATTCAAAACTGAAGCACAGAAAATGCTTCAATTCAAAACTGAAGCACAGAAAATGCTTCAATTCAAAACTGAAGCTTCAATTCAAAACTGAAGCACAGAAAATGCTTCAATTCAAAACTGAAGCACAGAAAATGCTTCAATTCAAAACTGAAGCTTCAATTCAAAACTGAAGCACAGAAAATGCTTCAATTCAAAACTGAAGCTTCAATTCAAAACTGAAGCACAGAAAATGCTTCAATTCAAAACTGAAGCACAGAAAATGCTTCAATTCAAAACTGAAGCTTCAATTCAAAACTGAAGCACAGAAAATGCTTCAATTCAAAACTGAAGCACAGAAAATGCTTCAATTCAAAACTGAAGCTTCAATTCAAAACTGAAGCACAGAAAATGCTTCAATTCAAAACTGAAGCACAGAAAATGCTTCAATTCAAAACTGAAGCACAGAAAATGCTTCAATTCAAAACTGAAGCACAGAAAATGCTTCAATTCAAAACTGAAGCACAGAAAATGCTTCAATTCAAAACTGAAGCACAGAAAATGCTTCAATTCAAAACTGAAGCACAGAAAATGCTTCAATTCAAAACTGAAGCACAGAAAATGCTTCAATTCAAAACTGAAGCTTCAATTCAAAACTGAAGCACAGAAAATGCTTCAATTCAAAACTGAAGCACAGAAAATGCTTCAATTCAAAACTGAAGCTTCAATTCAAAACTGAAGCACAGAAAATGCTTCAATTCAAAACTGAAGCACAGAAAATGCTTCAATTCAAAACTGAAGCACAGAAAATGCTTCAATTCAAAACTGAAGCACAGAAAATGCTTCAATTCAAAACTGAAGCACAGAAAATGCTTCAATTCAAAACTGAAGCACAGAAAATGCTTCAATTCAAAACTGAAGCACAGAAAATGCTTCAATTCAAAACTGAAGCACAGAAAATGCTTCAATTCAAAACTGAAGCTTCAATTCAAAACTGAAGCACAGAAAATGCTTCAATTCAAAACTGAAGCACAGAAAATGCTTCAATTCAAAACTGAAGCTTCAATTCAAAACTGAAGCACAGAAAATGCTTCAATTCAAAACTGAAGCACAGAAAATGCTTCAATTCAAAACTGAAGCACAGAAAATGCTTCAATTCAAAACTGAAGCACAGAAAATGCTTCAATTCAAAACTGAAGCACAGAAAATGCTTCAATTCAAAACTGAAGCACAGAAAATGCTTCAATTAAAACTGAAGCACAGAATAATTTAAAAATTTTTTTTATATTTTCAAGATTATTTTTGTTAATAATTTCCAAAATTGCACCGCGACAGATATTTCGTGTTAAAATTATGACTATTATAAAAAGAAGTTATTTTCACTAAAAATATGTGATGATTCCACATTATCTGGGGTCACAGAAAGCTTCAATTCAAAACTGAAGCACAGAAAATGCTTCAATTCAAAACTGAAGCACAGAAAATGCTTCAATTCAAAACTGAAGCACAGAAAATGCTTCAATTCAAAACTGAAGCTTCAATTCAAAACTGAAGCACAGAAAATGCTTCAATTCAAAACTGAAGCACAGAAAATGCTTCAATTCAAAACTGAAGCTTCAATTCAAAACTGAAGCACAGAAAATGCTTCAATTCAAAACTGAAGCTTCAATTCAAAACTGAAGCACAGAAAATGCTTCAATTCAAAACTGAAGCACAGAAAATGCTTCAATTCAAAACTGAAGCACAGAAAATGCTTCAATTCAAAACTGAAGCACAGAAAATGCTTCAATTCAAAACTGAAGCACAGAAAATGCTTCAATTCAAAACTGAAGCACAGAAAATGCTTCAATTAAAACTGAAGCACAGAATAATTTAAAAATTTTTTTTATATTTTCAAGATTATTTTTGTTAATAATTTCCAAAATTGCACCGCGACAGATATTTCGTGTTAAAATTATGACTATTATAAAAAGAAGTTATTTTCACTAAAAATATGTGATGATTCCACATTATCTGGGGTCACAGAAAGCTTCAATTCAAAACTGAAGCACAGAAAATGCTTCAATTCAAAACTGAAGCACAGAAAATGCTTCAATTCAAAACTGAAGCACAGAAAATGCTTCAATTCAAAACTGAAGCTTCAATTCAAAACTGAAGCACAGAAAATGCTTCAATTCAAAACTGAAGCACAGAAAATGCTTCAATTCAAAACTGAAGTTTCAATTCAAAACTGAAGCACAGAAAATGCTTCAATTCAAAACTGAAGCACAGAAAATGCTTCAATTCAAAACTGAAGCACAGAAAATGCTTCAATTCAAAACTGAAGCACAGAAAATGCTTCAATTCAAAACTGAAGCACAGAAAATGCTTCAATTCAAAACTGAAGCACAGAAAATGCTTCAATTAAAACTGAAGCACAGAATAATTTAAAAATTTTTTTATATTTTCAAGATTATTTTTGTTAATAATTTCCAAAATTGCACCGCGACAGATATTTCGTGTTAAAATTATGACTATTATAAAAAGAAGTTATTTTCACTAAAAATATGTGATGATTCCACATTATCTGGGGTCACAGAAAGCTTCAATTCAAAACTGAAGCACAGAAAATGCTTCAATTCAAAACTGAAGCACAGAAAATGCTTCAATTCAAAACTGAAGCACAGAAAATGCTTCAATTCAAAACTGAAGCACAGAAAATGCTTCAATTCAAAACTGAAGCTTCAATTCAAAACTGAAGCACAGAAAATGCTTCAATTCAAAACTGAAGCACAGAAAATGCTTCAATTCAAAACTGAAGCACAGAAAATGCTTCAATTCAAAACTGAAGCACAGAAAATGCTTCAATTCAAAACTGAAGCACAGAAAATGCTTCAATTCAAAACTGAAGCACAGAAAATGCTTCAATTCAAAACTGAAGCACAGAAAATGCTTCAATTCAAAACTGAAGCACAGAAAATGCTTCAATTCAAAACTGAAGCACAGAAAATGCTTCAATTCAAAACTGAAGCACAGAAAATGCTTCAATTCAAAACTGAAGCACAGAAAATGCTTCAATTCAAAACTGAAGCACAGAAAATGCTTCAATTCAAAACTGAAGCACAGAAAATGCTTCAATTCAAAACTGAAGCACAGAAAATGCTTCAATTCAAAACTGAAGCTTCAATTCAAAACTGAAGCACAGAAAATGCTTCAATTCAAAACTGAAGCACAGAAAATGCTTCAATTCAAAACTGAAGCTTCAATTCAAAACTGAAGCACAGAAAATGCTTCAATTCAAAACTGAAGCACAGAAAATGCTTCAATTCAAAACTGAAGCACAGAAAATGCTTCAATTCAAAACTGAAGCACAGAAAATGCTTCAATTCAAAACTGAAGCACAGAAAATGCTTCAATTCAAAACTGAAGCACAGAAAATGCTTCAATTAAAACTGAAGCACAGAATAATTTAAAATTTTTTTTATATTTTCAAGATTATTTTTGTTAATAATTTCCAAAATTGCACCGCGACAGATATTTCGTGTTAAAATTATGACTATTATAAAAAGAAGTTATTTTCACTAAAAATATGTGATGATTCCACATTATCTGGGGTCACAGAAAGCTTCAATTCAAAACTGAAGCACAGAAAATGCTTCAATTCAAAACTGAAGCACAGAAAATGCTTCAATTCAAAACTGAAGCACAGAAAATGCTTCAATTCAAAACTGAAGCTTCAATTCAAAACTGAAGCACAGAAAATGCTTCAATTCAAAACTGAAGCACAGAAAATGCTTCAATTCAAAACTGAAGCACAGAAAATGCTTCAATTCAAAACTGAAGCACAGAAAATGCTTCAATTCAAAACTGAAGCACAGAAAATGCTTCAATTCAAAACTGAAGCACAGAAAATGCTTCAATTCAAAACTGAAGCACAGAAAATGCTTCAATTCAAAACTGAAGCACAGAAAATGCTTCAATTCAAAACTGAAGCACAGAAAATGCTTCAATTCAAAACTGAAGCACAGAAAATGCTTCAATTCAAAACTGAAGCACAGAAAATGCTTCAATTCAAAACTGAAGCACAGAAAATGCTTCAATTCAAAACTGAAGCTTCAATTCAAAACTGAAGCACAGAAAATGCTTCAATTCAAAACTGAAGCACAGAAAATGCTTCAATTCAAAACTGAAGCTTCAATTCAAAACTGAAGCACAGAAAATGCTTCAATTCAAAACTGAAGCACAGAAAATGCTTCAATTAAAACTGAAGCACAGAATAATTTAAAAATTTTTTTTATATTTTCAAGATTATTTTTGTTAATAATTTCCAAAATTGCACCGCGACAGATATTTCGTGTTAAAATTATGACTATTATAAAAAGAAGTTATTTTCACTAAAAATATGTGATGATTCCACATTATCTGGGGTCACAGAAAGCTTCAATTCAAAACTGAAGCACAGAAAATGTTTCAATTCAAAACTGAAGCACAGAAAATGCTTCAATTCAAAACTGAAGCACAGAAAATGCTTCAATTCAAAACTGAAGCACAGAAAATGCTTCAATTCAAAACTGAAGCTTCAATTCAAAACTGAAGCACAGAAAATGCTTCAATTCAAAACTGAAGCACAGAAAATGCTTCAATTCAAAACTGAAGCACAGAAAATGCTTCAATTCAAACTGAAGCACAGAAAATGCTTCAATTCAAAACTGAAGCTTCAATTCAAAACTGAAGCACAGAAAATGCTTCAATTCAAAACTGAAGCACAGAAAATGCTTCAATTCAAAACTGAAGCACAGAAAATGCTTCAATTCAAAACTGAAGCACAGAAAATGCTTCAATTCAAAACTGAAGCACAGAAAATGCTTCAATTCAAAACTGAAGCTTCAATTCAAAACTGAAGCACAGAAAATGCTTCAATTCAAAACTGAAGCACAGAAAATGCTTCAATTCAAAACTGAAGCACAGAAAATGCTTCAATTCAAAACTGAAGCACAGAAAATGCTTCAATTCAAAACTGAAGCACAGAAAATGCTTCAATTCAAAACTGAAGCACAGAAAATGCTTCAATTCAAAACTGAAGCTTCAATTCAAAACTGAAGCACAGAAAATGCTTCAATTCAAAACTGAAGCACAGAAAATGCTTCAATTCAAAACTGAAGCACAGAAAATGCTTCAATTCAAAACTGAAGCACAGAAAATGCTTCAATTCAAAACTGAAGCACAGAAAATGCTTCAATTCAAAACTGAAGCACAGAAAATGCTTCAATTCAAAACTGAAGCACAGAAAATGCTTCAATTCAAAACTGAAGCACAGAAAATGCTTCAATTCAAAACTGAAGCACAGAAAATGCTTCAATTCAAAACTGAAGCACAGAAAATGCTTCAATTCAAAACTGAAGCACAGAAAATGCTTCAATTCAAAACTGAAGCACAGAAAATGCTTCAATTCAAAACTGAAGCACAGAAAATGCTTCAATTCAAAACTGAAGCACAGAAAATGCTTCAATTCAAAACTGAAGCACAGAAAATGCTTCAATTCAAAACTGAAGCACAGAAAATGCTTCAATTCAAAACTGAAGCTTCAATTCAAAACTGAAGCACAGAAAATGCTTCAATTCAAAACTGAAGCACAGAAAATGCTTCAATTCAAAACTGAAGCACAGAAAATGCTTCAATTCAAAACTGAAGCACAGAAAATGCTTCAATTCAAAACTGAAGCACAGAAAATGCTTCAATTCAAAACTGAAGCACAGAAAATGCTTCAATTCAAAACTGAAGCACAGAAAATGCTTCAATTCAAAACTGAAGCACAGAAAATGCTTCAATTCAAAACTGAAGCACAGAAAATGCTTCAATTCAAAACTGAAGCACAGAAAATGCTTCAATTCAAAACTGAAGCACAGAAAATGCTTCAATTCAAAACTGAAGCACAGAAAATGCTTCAATTCAAAACTGAAGCACAGAAAATGCTTCAATTCAAAACTGAAGCACAGAAAATGCTTCAATTCAAAACTGAAGCACAGAAAATGCTTCAATTCAAAACTGAAGCTTCAATTCAAAACTGAAGCACAGAAAATGCTTCAATTCAAAACTGAAGCACAGAAAATGCTTCAATTCAAAACTGAAGCTTCAATTCAAAACTGAAGCACAGAAAATGCTTCAATTCAAAACTGAAGCACAGAAAATGCTTCAATTCAAAACTGAAGCACAGAAAATGCTTCAATTCAAAACTGAAGCACAGAAAATGCTTCAATTCAAAACTGAAGCACAGAAAATGCTTCAATTCAAAACTGAAGCACAGAAAATGCTTCAATTAAAACTGAAGCTCAGAATAATTTAAAAATTTTTTTATATTTTCAAGATTATTTTTGTTAATAATTTCCAAAATTGCACCGCGACAGATATTTCGTGTTAAAATTATGACTATTATAAAAAGAAGTTATTTTCACTAAAAATATGTGATGATTCCACATTATCTGGGGTCACAGAAAGCTTCAATTCAAAACTGAAGCACAGAAAATGCTTCAATTCAAAACTGAAGCACAGAAAATGCTTCAATTCAAAACTGAAGCACAGAAAATGCTTCAATTCAAAACTGAAGCACAGAAAATGCTTCAATTCAAAACTGAAGCACAGAAAATGCTTCAATTCAAAACTGAAGCACAGAAAATGCTTCAATTCAAAACTGAAGCACAGAAAATGCTTCAATTCAAAACTGAAGCACAGAAAATGCTTCAATTCAAAACTGAAGCACAGAAAATGCTTCAATTCAAAACTGAAGCACAGAAAATGCTTCAATTCAAAACTGAAGCTTCAATTCAAAACTGAAGCACAGAAAATGCTTCAATTCAAAACTGAAGCACAGAAAATGCTTCAATTCAAAACTGAAGCACAGAAAATGCTTCAATTCAAAACTGAAGCACAGAAAATGCTTCAATTCAAAACTGAAGCACAGAAAATGCTTCAATTCAAAACTGAAGCACAGAAAATGCTTCAATTCAAAACTGAAGCACAGAAAATGCTTCAATTCAAAACTGAAGCACAGAAAATGCTTCAATTCAAAACTGAAGCACAGAAAATGCTTCAATTCAAAACTGAAGCACAGAAAATGCTTCAATTCAAAACTGAAGCACAGAAAATGCTTCAATTCAAAACTGAAGCACAGAAAATGCTTCAATTCAAAACTGAAGCACAGAAAATGCTTCAATTCAAAACTGAAGCACAGAAAATGCTTCAATTCAAAACTGAAGCACAGAAAATGCTTCAATTCAAAACTGAAGCACAGAAAATGCTTCAATTCAAAACTGAAGCACAGAAAATGCTTCAATTCAAAACTGAAGCACAGAAAATGCTTCAATTCAAAACTGAAGCACAGAAAATGCTTCAATTCAAAACTGAAGCTTCAATTCAAAACTGAAGCACAGAAAATGCTTCAATTCAAAACTGAAGCACAGAAAATGCTTCAATTCAAAACTGAAGCTTCAATTCAAAACTGAAGCACAGAAAATGCTTCAATTCAAAACTGAAGCACAGAAAATGCTTCAATTCAAAACTGAAGCACAGAAAATGCTTCAATTCAAAACTGAAGCACAGAAAATGCTTCAATTCAAAACTGAAGCACAGAAAATGCTTCAATTCAAAACTGAAGCACAGAAAATGCTTCAATTCAAAACTGAAGCACAGAAAATGCTTCAATTCAAAACTGAAGCACAGAAAATGCTTCAATTCAAAACTGAAGCTTCAATTCAAAACTGAAGCACAGAAAATGCTTCAATTCAAAACTGAAGCACAGAAAATGCTTCAATTCAAAACTGAAGCACAGAAAATGCTTCAATTCAAAACTGAAGCACAGAAAATGCTTCAATTCAAAACTGAAGCACAGAAAATGCTTCAATTCAAAACTGAAGCACAGAAAATGCTTCAATTCAAAACTGAAGCACAGAAAATGCTTCAATTCAAAACTGAAGCACAGAAAATGCTTCAATTCAAAACTGAAGCTTCAATTCAAAACTGAAGCACAGAAAATGCTTCAATTCAAAACTGAAGCACAGAAAATGCTTCAATTCAAAACTGAAGCACAGAAAATGCTTCAATTCAAAACTGAAGCACAGAAAATGCTTCAATTCAAAACTGAAGCACAGAAAATGCTTCAATTCAAAACTGAAGCACAGAAAATGCTTCAATTCAAAACTGAAGCACAGAAAATGCTTCAATTCAAAACTGAAGCACAGAAAATGCTTCAATTCAAAACTGAAGCACAGAAAATGCTTCAATTCAAAACTGAAGCACAGAAAATGCTTCAATTCAAAACTGAAGCACAGAAAATGCTTCAATTCAAAACTGAAGCACAGAAAATGCTTCAATTCAAAACTGAAGCACAGAAAATGCTTCAATTCAAAACTGAAGCACAGAAAATGCTTCAATTCAAAACTGAAGCACAGAAAATGCTTCAATTCAAAACTGAAGCACAGAAAATGCTTCAATTCAAAACTGAAGCACAGAAAATGCTTCAATTCAAAACTGAAGCACAGAAAATGCTTCAATTCAAAACTGAAGCACAGAAAATGCTTCAATTCAAAACTGAAGCACAGAAAATGCTTCAATTCAAAACTGAAGCTTCAATTCAAAACTGAAGCACAGAAAATGCTTCAATTCAAAACTGAAGCACAGAAAATGCTTCAATTCAAAACTGAAGCACAGAAAATGCTTCAATTCAAAACTGAAGCACAGAAAATGCTTCAATTCAAAACTGAAGCACAGAAAATGCTTCAATTCAAAACTGAAGCACAGAAAATGCTTCAATTCAAAACTGAAGCACAGAAAATGCTTCAATTCAAAACTGAAGCACAGAAAATGCTTCAATTCAAAACTGAAGCACAGAAAATGCTTCAATTCAAAACTGAAGCACAGAAAATGCTTCAATTCAAAACTGAAGCACAGAAAATGCTTCAATTCAAAACTGAAGCACAGAAAATGCTTCAATTCAAAACTGAAGCACAGAAAATGCTTCAATTCAAAACTGAAGCACAGAAAATGCTTCAATTCAAAACTGAAGCACAGAAAATGCTTCAATTCAAAACTGAAGCACAGAAAATGCTTCAATTCAAAACTGAAGCTTCAATTCAAAACTGAAGCACAGAAAATGCTTCAATTCAAAACTGAAGCACAGAAAATGCTTCAATTCAAAACTGAAGCACAGAAAATGCTTCAATTCAAAACTGAAGCACAGAAAATGCTTCAATTAAAACTGAAGCACAGAATAATTTAAAAATTTTTTTTATATTTTCAAGATTATTTTTGTTAATAATTTCCAAAATTGCACCGCGACAGATATTTCGTGTTAAAATTATGACTATTATAAAAAGAAGTTATTTTCACTAAAAATATGTGATGATTCCACATTATCTGGGGTCACAGAAAGCTTCAATTCAAAACTGAAGCACAGAAAATGCTTCAATTCAAAACTGAAGCACAGAAAATGCTTCAATTCAAAACTGAAGCTTCAATTCAAAACTGAAGCACAGAAAATGCTTCAATTCAAAACTGAAGCACAGAAAATGCTTCAATTCAAAACTGAAGCACAGAAAATGCTTCAATTCAAAACTGAAGCACAGAAAATGCTTCAATTCAAAACTGAAGCACAGAAAATGCTTCAATTCAAAACTGAAGCACAGAAAATGCTTCAATTCAAAACTGAAGCACAGAAAATGCTTCAATTCAAAACTGAAGCACAGAAAATGCTTCAATTCAAAACTGAAGCTTCAATTCAAAACTGAAGCACAGAAAATGCTTCAATTCAAAACTGAAGCACAGAAAATGCTTCAATTCAAAACTGAAGCTTCAATTCAAAACTGAAGCACAGAAAATGCTTCAATTCAAAACTGAAGCACAGAAAATGCTTCAATTCAAAACTGAAGCACAGAAAATGCTTCAATTCAAAACTGAAGCACAGAAAATGCTTCAATTCAAAACTGAAGCACAGAAAATGCTTCAATTCAAAACTGAAGCACAGAAAATGCTTCAATTCAAAACTGAAGCACAGAAAATGCTTCAATTCAAAACTGAAGCACAGAAAATGCTTCAATTCAAAACTGAAGCTTCAATTCAAAACTGAAGCACAGAAAATGCTTCAATTCAAAACTGAAGCACAGAAAATGCTTCAATTCAAAACTGAAGCTTCAATTCAAAACTGAAGCACAGAAAATGCTTCAATTCAAAACTGAAGCACAGAAAATGCTTCAATTCAAAACTGAAGCACAGAAAATGCTTCAATTCAAAACTGAAGCACAGAAAATGCTTCAATTCAAAACTGAAGCACAGAAAATGCTTCAATTCAAAACTGAAGCACAGAAAATGCTTCAATTAAAACTGAAGCACAGAATAATTTAAAAATTTTTTTTATATTTTCAAGATTATTTTGTTAATAATTTCCAAAATTGCACCGCGACAGATATTTCGTGTTAAAATTATGACTATTATAAAAAGAAGTTATTTTCACTAAAAATATGTGATGATTCCACATTATCTGGGGTCACAGAAAGCTTCAATTCAAAACTGAAGCACAGAAAATGCTTCAATTCAAAACTGAAGCACAGAAAATGCTTCAATTCAAAACTGAAGCACAGAAAATGCTTCAATTCAAAACTGAAGCACAGAAAATGCTTCAATTCAAAACTGAAGCACAGAAATGCTTCAATTCAAAACTGAAGCACAGAAAATGCTTCAATTCAAAACTGAAGCACAGAAAATGCTTCAATTCAAAACTGAAGCACAGAAAATGCTTCAATTCAAAACTGAAGCACAGAAAATGCTTCAATTCAAAACTGAAGCACAGAAAATGCTTCAATTCAAAACTGAAGCTTCAATTCAAAACTGAAGCACAGAAAATGCTTCAATTCAAAACTGAAGCACAGAAAATGCTTCAATTCAAAACTGAAGCACAGAAAATGCTTCAATTCAAAACTGAAGCACAGAAAATGCTTCAATTCAAAACTGAAGCACAGAAAATGCTTCAATTCAAAACTGAAGCACAGAAAATGCTTCAATTCAAAACTGAAGCACAGAAAATGCTTCAATTCAAAACTGAAGCTTCAATTCAAAACTGAAGCACAGAAAATGCTTCAATTCAAAACTGAAGCACAGAAAATGCTTCAATTCAAAACTGAAGCACAGAAAATGCTTCAATTCAAAACTGAAGCACAGAAAATGCTTCAATTCAAAACTGAAGCACAGAAAATGCTTCAATTCAAAACTGAAGCACAGAAAATGCTTCAATTCAAAACTGAAGCACAGAAAATGCTTCAATTCAAAACTGAAGCACAGAAAATGCTTCAATTCAAAACTGAAGCACAGAAAATGCTTCAATTCAAAACTGAAGCTTCAATTCAAAACTGAAGCACAGAAAATGCTTCAATTCAAAACTGAAGCACAGAAAATGCTTCAATTCAAAACTGAAGCTTCAATTCAAAACTGAAGCACAGAAAATGCTTCAATTCAAAACTGAAGCACAGAAAATGCTTCAATTCAAAACTGAAGCACAGAAAATGCTTCAATTCAAAACTGAAGCACAGAAAATGCTTCAATTCAAAACTGAAGCACAGAAAATGCTTCAATTCAAAACTGAAGCACAGAAAATGCTTCAATTCAAAACTGAAGCACAGAAAATGCTTCAATTCAAAACTGAAGCTTCAATTCAAAACTGAAGCACAGAAAATGCTTCAATTCAAAACTGAAGCACAGAAAATGCTTCAATTCAAAACTGAAGCACAGAAAATGCTTCAATTCAAAACTGAAGCACAGAAAATGCTTCAATTCAAAACTGAAGCACAGAAAATGCTCTAATTCAAAACTGAAGCACAGAAAATGCTTCAATTCAAAACTGAAGCTTCAATTCAAAACTGAAGCACAGAAAATGCTTCAATTCAAAACTGAAGCACAGAAAATGCTTCAATTCAAAACTGAAGCACAGAAAATGCTTCAATTCAAAACTGAAGCACAGAAAATGCTTCAATTCAAAACTGAAGCACAGAAAATGCTTCAATTCAAAACTGAAGCACAGAAAATGCTTCAATTAAAACTGAAGCACAGAATAATTTAAAAATTTTTTTTATATTTTCAAGATTATTTTTGTTAATAATTTCCAAAATTGCACCGCGACAGATATTTCGTGTTAAAATTATGACTATTATAAAAAGAAGTTATTTTCACTAAAAATATGTGATGATTCCACATTATCTGGGGTCACAGAAAGCTTCAATTCAAAACTGAAGCACAGAAAATGCTTCAATTCAAAACTGAAGCACAGAAAATGCTTCAATTCAAAACTGAAGCACAGAAAATGCTTCAATTCAAAACTGAAGCACAGAAAATGCTTCAATTCAAAACTGAAGCTTCAATTCAAAACTGAAGCACAGAAAATGCTTCAATTCAAAACTGAAGCACAGAAAATGCTTCAATTCAAAACTGAAGCACAGAAAATGCTTCAATTCAAAACTGAAGCACAGAAAATGCTTCAATTCAAAACTGAAGCACAGAAAATGCTTCAATTCAAAACTGAAGCACAGAAAATGCTTCAATTCAAAACTGAAGCACAGAAAATGCTTCAATTCAAAACTGAAGCACAGAAAATGCTTCAATTCAAAACTGAAGCTTCAATTCAAAACTGAAGCACAGAAAATGCTTCAATTCAAAACTGAAGCACAGAAAATGCTTCAATTCAAAACTGAAGCACAGAAAATGCTTCAATTCAAAACTGAAGCACAGAAAATGCTTCAATTCAAAACTGAAGCACAGAAAATGCTTCAATTCAAAACTGAAGCACAGAAAATGCTTCAATTCAAAACTGAAGCACAGAAAATGCTTCAATTCAAAACTGAAGCACAGAAAATGCTTCAATTCAAAACTGAAGCTTCAATTCAAAACTGAAGCACAGAAAATGCTTCAATTCAAAACTGAAGCACAGAAAATGCTTCAATTCAAAACTGAAGCACAGAAAATGCTTCAATTCAAAACTGAAGCACAGAAAATGCTTCAATTCAAAACTGAAGCACAGAAAATGCTTCAATTCAAAACTGAAGCACAGAAAATGCTTCAATTCAAAACTGAAGCTTCAATTCAAAACTGAAGCACAGAAAATGCTTCAATTCAAAACTGAAGCACAGAAAATGCTTCAATTCAAAACTGAAGCACAGAAAATGCTTCAATTCAAAACTGAAGCACAGAAAATGCTTCAATTCAAAACTGAAGCACAGAAAATGCTTCAATTCAAAACTGAAGCACAGAAAATGCTTCAATTCAAAACTGAAGCACAGAAAATGCTTCAATTCAAAACTGAAGCTTCAATTCAAAACTGAAGCACAGAAAATGCTTCAATTCAAAACTGAAGCACAGAAAATGCTTCAATTCAAAACTGAAGCACAGAAAATGCTTCAATTCAAAACTGAAGCACAGAAAATGCTTCAATTCAAAACTGAAGCACAGAAAATGCTTCAATTCAAAACTGAAGCACAGAAAATGCTTCAATTAAAACTGAAGCACAGAATAATTTAAAAATTTTTTTTATATTTTCAAGATTATTTTTGTTAATAATTCCAAAATTGCACCGCGACAGATATTTCGTGTTAAAATTATGACTATTATAAAAAGAAGTTATTTTCACTAAAAATATGTGATGATTCCACATTATCTGGGGTCACAGAAAGCTTCAATTCAAAACTGAAGCACAGAAAATGCTTCAATTCAAAACTGAAGCACAGAAAATGCTTCAATTCAAAACTGAAGCACAGAAAATGCTTCAATTCAAAACTGAAGCACAGAAAATGCTTCAATTCAAAACTGAAGCTTCAATTCAAAACTGAAGCACAGAAAATGCTTCAATTCAAAACTGAAGCACAGAAAATGCTTCAATTCAAAACTGAAGCACAGAAAATGCTTCAATTCAAAACTGAAGCACAGAAAATGCTAATTCAAAACTGAAGCACAGAAAATGCTTCAATTCAAAACTGAAGCACAGAAAATGCTTCAATTCAAAACTGAAGCACAGAAAATGCTTCAATTCAAAACTGAAGCACAGAAAATGCTTCAATTCAAAACTGAAGCACAGAAAATGCTTCAATTCAAAACTGAAGCTTCAATTCAAAACTGAAGCACAGAAAATGCTTCAATTCAAAACTGAAGCACAGAAAATGCTTCAATTCAAAACTGAAGCACAGAAAATGCTTCAATTCAAAACTGAAGCACAGAAAATGCTTCAATTCAAAACTGAAGCACAGAAAATGCTTCAATTCAAAACTGAAGCACAGAAAATGCTTCAATTCAAAACTGAAGCACAGAAAATGCTTCAATTCAAAACTGAAGCACAGAAAATGCTTCAATTCAAAACTGAAGCTTCAATTCAAAACTGAAGCACAGAAAATGCTTCAATTCAAAACTGAAGCACAGAAAATGCTTCAATTCAAAACTGAAGCACAGAAAATGCTTCAATTCAAAACTGAAGCACAGAAAATGCTTCAATTCAAAACTGAAGCACAGAAAATGCTTCAATTCAAAACTGAAGCACAGAAAATGCTTCAATTCAAAACTGAAGCTTCAATTCAAAACTGAAGCACAGAAAATGCTTCAATTCAAAACTGAAGCACAGAAAATGCTTCAATTCAAAACTGAAGCACAGAAAATGCTTCAATTCAAAACTGAAGCACAGAAAATGCTTCAATTCAAAACTGAAGCACAGAAAATGCTTCAATTCAAAACTGAAGCACAGAAAATGCTTCAATTCAAAACTGAAGCACAGAAAATGCTTCAATTCAAAACTGAAGCACAGAAAATGCTTCAATTCAAAACTGAAGCACAGAAAATGCTTCAATTCAAAACTGAAGCACAGAAAATGCTTCAATTCAAAACTGAATCACAGAAAATGCTTCAATTCAAAACTGAAGCTTCAATTCAAAACTGAAGCACAGAAAATGCTTCAATTCAAAACTGAAGCACAGAAAATGCTTCAATTCAAAACTGAAGCTTCAATTCAAAACTGAAGCACAGAAAATGCTTCAATTCAAAACTGAAGCACAGAAAATGCTTCAATTAAAACTGAAGCACAGAATAATTTAAAAATTTTTTTTATATTTTCAAGATTATTTTTGTTAATAATTTCCAAAATTGCACCGCGACAGATATTTCGTGTTTAAAATTATGACTATTAAAAAGAAGTTATTTTCACTAAAAATATGTGATGATTCCACATTATCTGGGGTCACAGAAAGCTTCAATTCAAAACTGAAGCACAGAAAATGCTTCAATTCAAAACTGAAGCACAGAAAATGCTTCAATTCAAAACTGAAGCACAGAAAATGCTTCAATTCAAAACTGAAGCACAGAAAATGCTTCAATTCAAAACTGAAGCTTCAATTCAAAACTGAAGCACAGAAAATGCTTCAATTCAAAACTGAAGCACAGAAAATGCTTCAATTCAAAACTGAAGCTTCAATTCAAAACTGAAGCACAGAAAATGCTTCAATTCAAAACTGAAGCACAGAAAATGCTTCAATTCAAAACTGAAGCTTCAATTCAAAACTGAAGCACAGAAAATGCTTCAATTCAAAACTGAAGCACAGAAAATGCTTCAATTCAAAACTGAAGCACAGAAAATGCTTCAATTCAAAACTGAAGCACAGAAAATGCTTCAATTCAAAACTGAAGCACAGAAAATGCTTCAATTCAAAACTGAAGCACAGAAAATGCTTCAATTCAAAACTGAAGCACAGAAAATGCTTCAATTCAAAACTGAAGCACAGAAAATGCTTCAATTAAAACTGAAGCACAGAATAATTTAAAAATTTTTTTTATATTTTCAAGATTATTTTTGTTAATAATTTCCAAAATTGCACCGCGACAGATATTTCGTGTTAAAATTATGACTATTATAAAAAGAAGTTATTTTCACTAAAAATATGTGATGATTCCACATTATCTGGGGTCACAGAAAGCTTCAATTCAAAACTGAAGCACAGAAAATGCTTCAATTCAAAACTGAAGCACAGAAAATGCTTCAATTCAAAACTGAAGCACAGAAAATGCTTCAATTCAAAACTGAAGCACAGAAAATGCTTCAATTCAAAACTGAAGCACAGAAAATGCTTCAATTCAAAACTGAAGCACAGAAAATGCTTCAATTCAAAACTGAAGCACAGAAAATGCTTCAATTCAAAACTGAAGCTTCAATTCAAAACTGAAGCACAGAAAATGCTTCAATTCAAAACTGAAGCACAGAAAATGCTTCAATTCAAAACTGAAGCACAGAAAATGCTTCAATTCAAAACTGAAGCACAGAAAATGCTTCAATTCAAAACTGAAGCACAGAAAATGCTTCAATTCAAAACTGAAGCACAGAAAATGCTTCAATTCAAAACTGAAGCACAGAAAATGCTTCAATTCAAAACTGAAGCACAGAAAATGCTTCAATTCAAAACTGAAGCACAGAAAATGCTTCAATTCAAAACTGAAGCACAGAAAATGCTTCAATTCAAAACTGAAGCTTCAATTCAAAACTGAAGCACAGAAAATGCTTCAATTCAAAACTGAAGCACAGAAAATGCTTCAATTCAAAACTGAAGCACAGAAAATGCTTCAATTCAAAACTGAAGCACAGAAAATGCTTCAATTCAAAACTGAAGCACAGAAAATGCTTCAATTCAAAACTGAAGCACAGAAAATGCTTCAATTCAAAACTGAAGCACAGAAAATGCTTCAATTCAAAACTGAAGCTTCAGTTCAAAACTGAAGCACAGAAAATGCTTCAATTCAAAACTGAAGCACAGAAAATGCTTCAATTCAAAACTGAAGCACAGAAAATGCTTCAATTCAAAACTGAAGCACAGAAAATGCTTCAATTCAAAACTGAAGCACAGAAAATGCTTCAATTCAAAACTGAAGCACAGAAAATGCTTCAATTCAAAACTGAAGCTTCAATTCAAAACTGAAGCACAGAAAATGCTTCAATTCAAAACTGAAGCACAGAAAATGCTTCAATTCAAAACTGAAGCACAGAAAATGCTTCAATTCAAAACTGAAGCACAGAAAATGCTTCAATTCAAAACTGAAGCACAGAAAATGCTTCAATTCAAAACTGAAGCACAGAAAATGCTTCAATTCAAAACTGAAGCACAGAAAATGCTTCAATTCAAAACTGAAGCACAGAAAATGCTTCAATTCAAAACTGAAGCACAGAAAATGCTTCAATTCAAAACTGAAGCACAGAAAATGCTTCAATTCAAAACTGAATCACAGAAAATGCTTCAATTCAAAACTGAAGCTTCAATTCAAAACTGAAGCACAGAAAATGCTTCAATTCAAAACTGAAGCACAGAAAATGCTTCAATTCAAAACTGAAGCTTCAATTCAAAACTGAAGCACAGAAAATGCTTCAATTCAAAACTGAAGCACAGAAAATGCTTCAATTAAAACTGAAGCACAGAATAATTAAAAAAATTTTTTAATATTTTGAAGATTATTTTTGTTAATAATTTCCAAAATTGCACCGCGACAGATATTTCGTGTTAAAATTATGACTATTATAAAAAGAAGTTATTTTCACTAAAAATATGTGATGATTCCACATTATCTGGGGTCACAGAAAGCTTCAATTCAAAACTGAAGCACAGAAAATGCTTCAATTCAAAACTGAAGCACAGAAAATGCTTCAATTCAAAACTGAAGCACAGAAAATGCTTCAATTCAAAACTGAAGCACAGAAAATGCTTCAATTCAAAACTGAAGCTTCAATTCAAAACTGAAGCACAGAAAATGCTTCAATTCAAAACTGAAGCACAGAAAATGCTTCAATTCAAAACTGAAGCTTCAATTCAAAACTGAAGCACAGAAAATGCTTCAATTCAAAACTGAAGCACAGAAAATGCTTCAATTCAAAACTGAAGCTTCAATTCAAAACTGAAGCACAGAAAATGCTTCAATTCAAAACTGAAGCACAGAAAATGCTTCAATTCAAAACTGAAGCACAGAAAATGCTTCAATTCAAAACTGAAGCACAGAAAATGCTTCAATTCAAAACTGAAGCACAGAAAATGCTTCAATTCAAAACTGAAGCTTCAATTCAAAACTGAAGCACAGAAAATGCTTCAATTCAAAACTGAAGCACAGAAAATGCTTCAATTAAAACTGAAGCACAGAATAATTTAAAATTTTTTTTATATTTTCAAGATTATTTTTGTTAATAATTTCCAAAATTGCACCGCGACAGATATTTCGTGTTAAAATTATGACTATTATAAAAAGAAGTTATTTTCACTAAAAATATGTGATGATTCCACATTATCTGGGGTCACAGAAAGCTTCAATTCAAAACTGAAGCACAGAAAATGCTTCAATTCAAAACTGAAGCACAGAAAATGCTTCAATTCAAAACTGAAGCACAGAAAATGCTTCAATTCAAAACTGAAGCACAGAAAATGCTTCAATTCAAAACTGAAGCTTCAATTCAAAACTGAAGCACAGAAAATGCTTCAATTCAAAACTGAAGCACAGAAAATGCTTCAATTCAAAACTGAAGCTTCAATTCAAAACTGAAGCACAGAAAATGCTTCAATTCAAAACTGAAGCACAGAAAATGCTTCAATTCAAAACTGAAGCTTCAATTCAAAACTGAAGCACAGAAAATGCTTCAATTCAAAACTGAAGCTTCAATTCAAAACTGAAGCACAGAAAATGCTTCAATTCAAAACTGAAGCACAGAAAATGCTTCAATTCAAAACTGAAGCACAGAAAATGCTTCAATTCAAAACTGAAGCACAGAAAATGCTTCAATTCAAAACTGAAGCACAGAAAATGCTTCAATTCAAAACTGAAGCACAGAAAATGCTTCAATTCAAAACTGAAGCACAGAAAATGCTTCAATTCAAAACTGAAGCACAGAAAATGCTTCAATTAAAACTGAAGCACAGAATAATTTAAAAATTTTTTTTATATTTTCAAGATTATTTTTGTTAATAATTTCCAAAATTGCACCGCGACAGATATTTCGTGTTAAAATTATGACTATTATAAAAAGAAGTTATTTTCACTAAAAATATGTGATGATTCCACATTATCTGGGGTCACAGAAAGCTTCAATTCAAAACTGAAGCACAGAAAATGCTTCAATTCAAAACTGAAGCACAGAAAATGCTTCAATTCAAAACTGAAGCACAGAAAATGCTTCAATTCAAAACTGAAGCACAGAAAATGCTTCAATTCAAAACTGAAGCACAGAAAATGCTTCAATTCAAAACTGAAGCACAGAAAATGCTTCAATTCAAAACTGAAGCACAGAAAATGCTTCAATTCAAAACTGAAGCTTCAATTCAAAACTGAAGCACAGAAAATGCTTCAATTCAAAACTGAAGCACAGAAAATGCTTCAATTCAAAACTGAAGCACAGAAAATGCTTCAATTCAAAACTGAAGCACAGAAAATGCTTCAATTCAAAACTGAAGCACAGAAAATGCTTCAATTCAAAACTGAAGCACAGAAAATGCTTCAATTCAAAACTGAAGCACAGAAAATGCTTCAATTCAAAACTGAAGCACAGAAAATGCTTCAATTCAAAACTGAAGCACAGAAAATGCTTCAATTCAAAACTGAAGCTTCAATTCAAAACTGAAGCACAGAAAATGCTTCAATTCAAAACTGAAGCACAGAAAATGCTTCAATTCAAAACTGAAGCACAGAAAATGCTTCAATTCAAAACTGAAGCACAGAAAATGCTTCAATTCAAAACTGAAGCACAGAAAATGCTTCAATTCAAAACTGAAGCACAGAAAATGCTTCAATTCAAAACTGAAGCACAGAAAATGCTTCAATTCAAAACTGAAGCACAGAAAATGCTTCAATTCAAAACTGAAGCACAGAAAATGCTTCAATTCAAAACTGAAGCACAGAAAATGCTTCAATTCAAAACTGAAGCACAGAAAATGCTTCAATTCAAAACTGAAGCACAGAAAATGCTTCAATTCAAAACTGAAGCACAGAAAATGCTTCAATTCAAAACTGAAGCTTCAATTCAAAACTGAAGCACAGAAAATGCTTCAATTCAAAACTGAAGCACAGAAAATGCTTCAATTCAAAACTGAAGCACAGAAAATGCTTCAATTCAAAACTGAAGCACAGAAAATGCTTCAATTCAAAACTGAAGCACAGAAAATGCTTCAATTCAAAACTGAAGCACAGAAAATGCTTCAATTCAAAACTGAAGCTTCAATTCAAAACTGAAGCACAGAAAATGCTTCAATTCAAAACTGAAGCACAGAAAATGCTTCAATTCAAAACTGAAGCACAGAAAATGCTTCAATTCAAAACTGAAGCACAGAAAATGCTTCAATTCAAAACTGAAGCACAGAAAATGCTTCAATTCAAAACTGAAGCACAGAAAATGCTTCAATTCAAAACTGAAGCACAGAAAATGCTTCAATTCAAAACTGAAGCACAGAAAATGCTTCAATTCAAAACTGAAGCACAGAAAATGCTTCAATTCAAAACTGAAGCACAGAAAATGCTTCAATTCAAAACTGAATCACAGAAAATGCTTCAATTCAAAACTGAAGCTTCAATTCAAAACTGAAGCACAGAAAATGCTTCAATTCAAAACTGAAGCACAGAAAATGCTTCAATTCAAAACTGAAGCTTCAATTCAAAACTGAAGCACAGAAAATGCTTCAATTCAAAACTGAAGCACAGAAAATGCTTCAATTAAAACTGAAGCACAGAATAATTTAAAAATAATATTTATATATACAAGATTATTTTTGTTAATAATTTCCAAAATTGCACCGCGACAGATATTTCGTGTTAAAATTATGACTATTATAAAAAGAAGTTATTTTCACTAAAAATATGTGATGATTCCACATTATCTGGGGTCACAGAAAGCTTCAATTCAAAACTGAAGCACAGAAAATGCTTCAATTCAAAACTGAAGCACAGAAAATGCTTCAATTCAAAACTGAAGCACAGAAAATGCTTCAATTCAAAACTGAAGCTTCAATTCAAAACTGAAGCACAGAAAATGCTTCAATTCAAAACTGAAGCACAGAAAATGCTTCAATTCAAAACTGAAGCACAGAAAATGCTTCAATTCAAAACTGAAGCACAGAAAATGCTTCAATTCAAAACTGAAGCACAGAAAATGCTTCAATTCAAAACTGAAGCACAGAAAATGCTTCAATTCAAAACTGAAGCTTCAATTCAAAACTGAAGCACAGAAAATGCTTCAATTCAAAACTGAAGCACAGAAAATGCTTCAATTCAAAACTGAAGCACAGAAAATGCTTCAATTCAAAACTTAAGCACAGAAAATGCTTCAATTCAAAACTGCAGCACAGAAAATGCTTCAATTCAAAACTGAAGCACAGAAAATGCTTCAATTCAAAACTGAAGCTTCAATTCAAAACTGAAGCACAGAAAATGCTTCAATTCAAAACTGAAGCACAGAAAATGCTTCAATTCAAAACTGAAGCACAGAAAATGCTTCAATTCAAAACTGAAGAACAGAAAATGCTTCAATTCAAAACTGAAGCACAGAAAATGCTTCAATTCAAAACTGAAGCACAGAAAATGCTTCAATTCAAAACTGAAGCTTCAATTCAAAACTGAAGCACAGAAAATGCTTCAATTCAAAACTGAAGCACAGAAAATGCTTCAATTCAAAACTGAAGCACAGAAAATGCTTCAATTCAAAACTGAAGCACAGAAAATGCTTCAATTCAAAACTGAAGCTTCAATTCAAAACTGAAGCACAGAAAATGCTTCAATTCAAAACTGAAGCACAGAAAATGCTTCAATTCAAAACTGAAGCACAGAAAATGCTTCAATTCAAAACTGAAGCACAGAAAATGCTTCAATTCAAAACTGAAGCACAGAAAATGCTTCAATTCAAAACTGAAGCACAGAAAATGCTTCAATTCAAAACTGAAGCACAGAAAATGCTTCAATTCAAAACTGAAGCACAGAAAATGCTTCAATTCAAAACTGAAGCACAGAAAATGCTTCAATTCAAAACTGAAGCACAGAAAATGCTTCAATTCAAAACTGAAGCACAGAAAATGCTTCAATTCAAAACTGAAGCACAGAAAATGCTTCAATTCAAAACTGAAGCACAGAAAATGCTTCAATTCAAAACTGAAGCACAGAAAATGCTTCAATTAAAACTGAAGCACAGTATAATTTAAAAATTTTTTTATATTTTCAAGATTATTTTTGTTAATAATTTCCAAAATTGCACCGCGACAGATATTTCGTGTTAAAATTATGACTATTATAAAAAGAAGTTATTTTCACTAAAAATATGTGATGATTCCACATTATCTGGGGTCACAGAAAGCTTCAATTCAAAACTGAAGCACAGAAAATGCTTCAATTCAAAACTGAAGCACAGAAAATGCTTCAATTCAAAACTGAAGCACAGAAAATGCTTCAATTCAAAACTGAAGCACAGAAAATGCTTCAATTCAAAACTGAAGCTTCAATTCAAAACTGAAGCACAGAAAATGCTTCAATTCAAAACTGAAGCACAGAAAATGCTTCAATTCAAAACTGAAGCACAGAAAATGCTTCAATTAAAAACTGAAGCACAGAAAATGCTTCAATTCAAAACTGAAGCACAGAAAATGCTTCAATTCAAAACTGAAGCACAGAAAATGCTTCAATTCAAAACTGAAGCACAGAAAATGCTTCAATTCAAAACTGAAGCACAGAAAATGCTTCAATTCAAAACTGAAGCACAGAAAATGCTTCAATTCAAAACTGAAGCACAGAAAATGCTTCAATTCAAAACTGAAGCACAGAAAATGCTTCAATTCAAAACTGAAGCACAGAAAATGCTTCAATTCAAAACTGAAGCACAGAAAATGCTTCAATTCAAAACTGAAGCACAGAAAATGCTTCAATTAAAACTGAAGCACAGAATAATTTAAAAATTTTTTTTATATTTTCAAGATTATTTTTGTTAATAATTTCCAAAATTGCACCGCGACAGATATTTCGTGTTAAAATTATGACTATTATAAAAAGAAGTTATTTTCACTAAAAATATGTGATGATTCCACATTATCTGGGGTCACAGAAAGCTTCAATTCAAAACTGAAGCACAGAAAATGCTTCAATTCAAAACTGAAGCACAGAAAATGCTTCAATTCAAAACTGAAGCACAGAAAATGCTTCAATTCAAAACTGAAGCACAGAAAATGCTTCAATTCAAAACTGAAGCACAGAAAATGCTTCAATTCAAAACTGAAGCACAGAAAATGCTTCAATTCAAAACTGAAGCACAGAAAATGCTTCAATTCAAAACTGAAGCACAGAAAATGCTTCAATTCAAAACTGAAGCACAGAAAATGCTTCAATTCAAAACTGAAGCACAGAAAATGCTTCAATTCAAAACTGAAGCACAGAAAATGCTTCAATTAAAACTGAAGCACAGAATAATTTAAAAATTTTTTTTATATTTTCAAGATTATTTTTGTTAATAATTTCCAAAATTGCACCGCGACAGATATTTCGTGTTAAAATTATGACTATTATAAAAAGAAGTTATTTTCACTAAAAATATGTGATGATTCCACATTATCTGGGGTCACAGAAAGCTTCAATTCAAAACTGAAGCACAGAAAATGCTTCAATTCAAAACTGAAGCACAGAAAATGCTTCAATTCAAAACTGAAGCACAGAAAATGCTTCAATTCAAAACTGAAGCACAGAAAATGCTTCAATTCAAAACTGAAGCTTCAATTCAAAACTGAAGCACAGAAAATGCTTCAATTCAAAACTGAAGCACAGAAAATGCTTCAATTCAAAACTGAAGCACAGAAAATGCTTCAATTAAAAACTGAAGCACAGAAAATGCTTCAATTCAAAACTGAAGCACAGAAAATGCTTCAATTCAAAACTGAAGCACAGAAAATGCTTCAATTCAAAACTGAAGCACAGAAAATGCTTCAATTCAAAACTGAAGCACAGAAAATGCTTCAATTCAAAACTGAAGCACAGAAAATGCTTCAATTCAAAACTGAAGCTTCAATTCAAAACTGAAGCACAGAAAATGCTTCAATTCAAAACTGAAGCACAGAAAATGCTTCAATTCAAAACTGAAGCACAGAAAATGCTTCAATTCAAAACTGAAGAACAGAAAATGCTTCAATTCAAAACTGAAGCACAGAAAATGCTTCAATTCAAAACTGAAGCACAGAAAATGCTTCAATTCAAAACTGAAGCTTCAATTCAAAACTGAAGCACAGAAAATGCTTCAATTCAAAACTGAAGCACAGAAAATGCTTCAATTCAAAACTGAAGCACAGAAAATGCTTCAATTCAAAACTGAAGCTTCAATTCAAAACTGAAGCACAGAAAATGCTTCAATTCAAAACTGAAGCACAGAAAATGCTTCAATTCAAAACTGAAGCTTCAATTCAAAACTGAAGCACAGAAAATGCTTCAATTCAAAACTGAAGCACAGAAAATGCTTCAATTCAAAACTGAAGCACAGAAAATGCTTCAATTCAAAACTGAAGCACAGAAAATGCTTCAATTCAAAACTGAAGCACAGAAAATGCTTCAATTCAAAACTGAAGCACAGAAAATGCTTCAATTCAAAACTGAAGCACAGAAAATGCTTCAATTCAAAACTGAAGCTTCAATTCAAAACTGAAGCACAGAAAATGCTTCAATTCAAAACTGAAGCACAGAAAATGCTTCAATTCAAAACTGAAGCACAGAAAATGCTTCAATTCAAAACTGAAGCACAGAAAATGCTTCAATTCAAAACTGAAGCACAGAAAATGCTTCAATTCAAAACTGAAGCACAGAAAATGCTTCAATTAAAACTGAAGCACAGAATAATTTAAAATTTTTTTATATTTTCAAGATTATTTTTGTTAATAATTTCCAAAATTGCACCGCGACAGATATTTCGTGTTAAAATTATGACTATTATAAAAAGAAGTTATTTTCACTAAAAATATGTGATGATTCCACATTATCTGGGGTCACAGAAAGCTTCAATTCAAAACTGAAGCACAGAAAATGGTTCAATTCAAAACTGAAGCACAGAAAATGCTTCAATTCAAAACTGAAGCACAGAAAATGCTTCAATTCAAAACTGAAGCACAGAAAATGCTTCAATTCAAAACTGAAGCTTCAATTCAAAACTGAAGCACAGAAAATGCTTCAATTCAAAACTGAAGCACAGAAAATGCTTCAATTCAAAACTGAAGCACAGAAAATGCTTCAATTCAAAACTGAAGCACAGAAAATGCTTCAATTCAAAACTGAAGCACAGAAAATGCTTCAATTCAAAACTGAAGCACAGAAAATGCTTCAATTCAAAACTGAAGCACAGAAAATGCTTCAATTCAAAACTGAAGCACAGAAAATGCTTTAATTCAAAACTGAAGCACAGAAAATGCTTCAATTCAAAAATGAAGCTTCAATTCAAAACTGAAGCACAGAAAATGCTTCAATTCAAAACTGAAGCACAGAAAATGCTTCAATTCAAAACTGAAGCACAGAAAATGCTTCAATTCAAAACTGAAGCACAGAAAATGCTTCAATTCAAAACTGAAGCACAGAAAATGCTTCAATTCAAAACTGAAGCACAGAAAATGCTTCAATTCAAAACTGAAGCTTCAATTCAAAACTGAAGCACAGAAAATGCTTCAATTCAAAACTGAAGCACAGAAAATGCTTCAATTCAAAACTGAAGCACAGAAAATGCTTCAATTCAAAACTGAAGCACAGAAAATGCTTCAATTCAAAACTGAAGCACAGAAAATGCTTCAATTCAAAACTGAAGCACAGAAAATGCTTCAATTCAAAACTGAAGCACAGAAAATGCTTCAATTCAAAACTGAAGCACAGAAAATGCTTCAATTCAAAACTGAATCACAGAAAATGCTTCAATTCAAAACTGAAGCTTCAATTCAAAACTGAAGCACAGAAAATGCTTCAATTCAAAACTGAAGCACAGAAAATGCTTCAATTCAAAACTGAAGCTTCAATTCAAAACTGAAGCACAGAAAATGCTTCAATTCAAAACTGAAGCACAGAAAATGCTTCAATTAAAACTGAAGCACAGAATAATTTAAAAATTTTTTTTATATTTTCAAGATTATTTTTGTTAATAATTTCCAAAATTGCACCGCGACAGATATTTCGTGTTAAAATTATGACTATTATAAAAAGAAGTTATTTTCACTAAAAATATGTGATGATTCCACATTATCTGGGGTCACAGAAAGCTTCAATTCAAAACTATAGCACAGAAAATGCTTCAATTCAAAACTGAAGCACAGAAAATGCTTCAATTCAAAACTGAAGCACAGAAAATGCTTCAATTCAAAACTGAAGCACAGAAAATGCTTCAATTCAAAACTGAAGCTTCAATTCAAAACTGAAGCACAGAAAATGCTTCAATTCAAAACTGAAGCACAGAAAATGCTTCAATTCAAAACTGAAGCTTCAATTCAAAACTGAAGCACAGAAAATGCTTCAATTCAAAACTGAAGCACAGAAAATGCTTCAATTCAAAACTGAAACTTCAATTCAAAACTGAAGCACAGAAAATGCTTCAATTCAAAACTGAAGCACAGAAAATGCTTCAATTCAAAACTGAAGCACAGAAAATGCTTCAATTCAAAACTGAAGCACAGAAAATGCTTCAATTCAAAACTGAAGCACAGAAAATGCTTCAATTCAAAACTGAAGCACAGAAAATGCTTCAATTCAAAACTGAAGCACAGAAAATGCTTCAATTCAAAACTGAAGCTTCAATTCAAAACTGAAGCACAGAAAATGCTTCAATTCAAAACTGAAGCACAGAAAATGCTTCAATTCAAAACTGAAGCTTCAATTCAAAACTGAAGCACAGAAAATGCTTCAATTCAAAACTGAAGCACAGAAAATGCTTCAATTCAAAACTGAAGCTTCAATTCAAAACTGAAGCACAGAAAATGCTTCAATTCAAAACTGAAGCACAGAAAATGCTTCAATTCAAAACTGAAGCACAGAAAATGCTTCAATTCAAAACTGAGCACAGAAAATGCTTCAATTCAAAACTGAAGCACAGAAAATGCTTCAATTCAAAACTGAAGCACAGAAAATGCTTCAATTCAAAACTGAAGCACAGAAAATGCTTCAATTCAAAACTGAAGCACAGAAAATGCTTCAATTCAAAACTGAAGCACAGAAAATGCTTCAATTCAAAACTGAAGCTTAAATTCAAAACTGAAGCACAGAAAATGCTTCAATTCAAAACTGAAGCACAGAAAATGCTTCAATTCAAAACTGAAGCACAGAAAATGCTTCAATTCAAAACTGAAGCACAGAAAATGCTTCAATTCAAAACTGAAGCACAGAAAATGCTTCAATTCAAAACTGAAGCACAGAAAATGCTTCAATTCAAAACTGAAGCTTCAATTCAAAACTGAAGCACAGAAAATGCTTCAATTCAAAACTGAAGCACAGAAAATGCTTCAATTCAAAACTGAAGCACAGAAAATGCTTCAATTCAAAACTGAAGCACAGAAAATGCTTCAATTCAAAACTGAAGCACAGAAAATGCTTCAATTCAAAACTGAAGCACAGAAAATGCTTCAATTCAAAACTGAAGCTTCAATTCAAAACTGAAGCACAGAAAATGCTTCAATTCAAAACTGAAGCTTCAATTCAAAACTGAAGCACAGAAAATGCTTCAATTCAAAACTGAAGCACAGAAAATGCTTCAATTCAAAACTGAAGCACAGAAAATGCTTCAATTCAAAACTGAAGCACAGAAAATTCTTCAATTCAAAACTGAAGCACAGAAAATGCTTAAATTAAAAACTGAAGCACAGAAAATGCTTCAATTCAAAAATGAAGCACAGAAAATGCTTAAATTAAAAACTGAAGCACAGAAAATGCTTCAATTCAAAACTGAAGCACAGAAAATGCTTCAATTCAAAACTGAAGTACAGAAAATGCTTCAATTCAAAACTGAAGCTCAGAAAATGCTTCAATTCAAAACTGAAGCACAGAAAATGCTTCAATTCAAAACTGAAGCACAGAAAATGCTTCAATTCAAAACTGAAGCACAGAAAAGCTTCAATTCAAAACTGAAGCACAGAAAATGCTTCAATTCAAAACTGAAGCACAGAAAATGCTTCAATTCAAAACTGAAGCACAGAAAATGCTTCAATTCAAAACTGAAGCACAGAAAATGCTTCAATTCAAAACTGAAGCACAGAAAATGCTTCATTTCAAAACTGAAGCACAGAAAATGCTTCAATTCAAAACTGAAGCACAGAAAATGCTTCAATTCAAAACTGAAGCACAGAAAATGCTTCAATTCAAAACTGAAGCACAGAAAATGCTTCAATTCAAAACTGAAGCACAGAAAATGCTTCAATTAAAAACTGAAGCACAGAAAATGCTTCAATTCAAAAATGAAGCACAGAAAATGCTTCAATTCAAAACTGAAGCACAGAAAATGCTTCAATTCAAAACTGAAGCACAGAAAATGCTTCAATTCAAAACTGAAGTACAGAAAATGCTTCAATTCAAAACTGAAGCACAGAAAATGCTTCAATTCAAAACTGAAGCACAGAAAATGATTCAATTCAAAACTGAAGCACAGAAAATGCTTCAATTCAAAACTGAAGCACAGAAAATGCTTCAATTCAAAACTGAAGCACAGAAAATGCTTCAATTCAAAACTGAAGCTTCAATTCAAAACTGAAGCACAGAAAATGCTTCAATTCAAAACTGAAGCACAGAAAATGCTTCAATTCAAAATTGAAGCACAGAAAATGCTTCAATTCAAAACTGAAGCACAGAAAATGCTTCAATTCAAAACTGAAGCACAGAAAATGCTTCAATTCAAAACTGAAGCACAGAAAATGCTTCAATTCAAAACTGAAGCTTCAATTCAAAACTGAAGCACAGAAAATGCTTCAATTCAAAACTGAAGCACAGAAAATGCTTCAATTCAAAACTGAAGTTTCAATTCAAAACTGAAGCACAGAAAATGCTTCAATTCAAAACTGAAGCACAGAAAATGCTTCAATTCAAAACTGAAGCACAGAAAATGCTTCAATTCAAAACTGAAGCACAGAAAATGCTTCAATTCAAAACTGAAGCACAGAAAATGCTTCAATTCAAAACTGAAGCACAGAAAATGCTTCAATTAAAACTGAAGCACAGAATAATTTAAAAATTTTTTTTATATTTTCAAGATTATTTTTGTTAATAATTTCCAAAATTGCACCGCGACAGATATTCGTGTTAAAATTATGACTATTATAAAAGAAGTTATTTTCACTAAAATATGTGATGAGTCCCCATTATCTGGGGTCACAGAAAGCTTCAATTCAAAACTGAAGCACACAAAATGCTACAATTCAAAACGGAAGCAAAGAAAATGCTTCAATTCAAAACTGAAGCACAGAAAATGCTTCAATTCAAAACTGAAGCACAGAAAATGCTTCAATTCAAAACTGAAGCACAGAAAATGCTTCAATTCAAAACTGAAGCACAGAAAATGCTTCAATTCAAAACTGAAGCACAGAA
>JARQAB010000250.1:0-42120 GCA_036172955.1 Meloidogyne arenaria
TGAAAATTTTCTAAAAATAACAGTGATCACTTGACCTTTTGCACATCGAAATGCCAACCACATCCGTATCTATGCAAAAATTCGAGGTATTCTAGCTTCGAATTTTCTCCATTTGTTATCATTACTAACGCCTTCAAGTTAAATAAAATTATATCATAATAGTAAAATTCCGGTCATGGCCTTTTCAAGCCGACTAAAATCTATTTTGTCTTAATTACATAATCTCAGTATCTGCTTAATTAAAAAAAATTATTTCCTATTGTCCTTTTGTATTAACAATAGTTTAATTTTTTGAACTGTTTTGTTCTTAAAAGCATTTTGGCCCCGCAATCTTGAAGGTATACCTTAGCGAACATTTATGCACCTTCTGTTATCATTCCATGTATAAATATTCTTAGACCATAATCTTAAATTAATGACGCATCGGATCTCGGCACGTATTTTATTTTCTTTCAATTCTTATCATCTTCTCGGGAATTCTGCAATTACTTATGCATATTTTGCGGTCATCATCAAGGATATAAATTCATTACTAAAAATATGTTCTAGATTTTTTTGGAATTAATTAGTATAAGTTATTAAAAACTAACAAATTCATTCTTTGATCTTAAATGTTATTTACCATGCACGAATAAACTTTGTTTTTTATCTATGGTCTTTTGTTATTACTTCCCCAGAATCTTCATAAGGCACTTTATTAATAATCAGTTGATAAAATACTAATTATTTTCCAGCCTTTCTAACAAATAGATTTAGTTATGAGAGTGAATTCAAAATTAATTACAAAAGTTGTTTCCGTCCTGATGAATGTAAAAATGTGTAAGAATGAAATGTCAAAAATTGAGTCGCGCCGAAATAGATTTAATATAAGGATGGCATTTATTATTGCTTACTTTTCCTTTGTAGAAATTGGCATGTTAAAAAATAATGCTTTGCTTGGTCTGGTCTATGTAATTTGGAAAATTTTTTCACGTTTCCTCGAATTTTATTCTTAATTCTCTTTGCAATCTATCCATCTTGTCAATTTTCAACATTTAAGTTATGATTCCTTGCTAAGAGATGGTTTATTTAAGTGAATGCGGAAAGTGCCAACTTAAGTTGGAAATTTTCTTATTATTAATTAAACCCTTTGGGATCTTGAGCGCTTAGAACGAGTTGCTGCATGTATGCCTAAGTAAATAAATTATGTAGATCTAGGATTACATCCAACGGATTAAATCCAATGAATCCAAAACGTGGCCCTAACTGTATAGTACAAAAAGGTAATTTGGAATTCAATCTTTATTTTTGCATCCTTTATTAAATTTTAATTTAAAGATTAAAAATTATGGGTCTTGACATATTATCTGAGTTATAAAATATATCATTTCAGCTTGGATTCTGGATTTTCATCAGACCCGCCCAATTTTGTACTAGCATGTGAAAAAAATTAGGCCGCCCCAATTTCCGCGAAGATGAAAAAATAACGTAATTGATGGGGATCGGGGGGCCAAAATTAACTAAACACCAATTTGTCGTATATTTTACTCTCCTAAATATTGCCATTTTTACCAAATAGTAATAAACTGTCCGAATTTTTCCATTTTTTCCTTCCGAATTTCATTATGGATACTTAAAAATCTTTTTTAGGTTTAACAACTTTTGCAAAACATTTCACTTCATTACACATATTTAAGTAAATAATGACAGTTACTTGCCATTGTAAGCATTAGCCTATTAGGACACATGTTTTACTTTAGCTTACACTATAATATTACTTGCAAGTTTGTGCCTTCTCGATTGAATTGTTTTTCATTTTGGAATATCATATCCAAACATACGTTTATCCTACTTGTATAATTTCTTAATATTTCTTTGTTATTTTTTGTGAAAAAAGAATTACTGAATGTGAATTTAATAGAAAGGGAAATTATTTTTGCATTTTGAGAAATATTGTATAAGATGTGCGAAATAATTTAGGCGCAAAAAATTTGAACGTTAGGGTAATTTACTTCTATTTGTTTTGAGCGAATGGAAAAAACTTCGGAAACTAAGTGTGGCCGGATCATGGGAATTTCAGGATATGCGCGATAATATATCCGAACCGAACATTTTGGATAGCGGTCTTGTTCGAATCAGGATTCCACCAAACCACATTAGTCGGACCTTGCTTAAGATGTTTATATCTATTAGATATAGGGGAATAAATATTTAAAAAATATATAAAAAAATTTAACTCGATACGTAAACTACAAGTATTTAAAATAAAACTTTGCGGAAATTAATTGATTAAATCTTACATCAACAGACTACAACTTTGCTTAAGGTATCTTTAATAGATTTATCGCGACCTCTCTTAAATAAAAAGTATTGTCATAATTGTTTGACGCGGCGTAAAAACGAATTCTCCTATTGTTAATGACTCTATTTAACAGCATAACGAAAAATTATCAAATGTGTGCCTTCTTCCTCGTAAAACAAGCATTTTATACAACTTTAGTTATTTTAACAATGCCTAATTGCTTTCGTATTGCGCATTTAAAGTACGACCCTGCAATTGCGCGGATTTCACGCTTGTCGTAAGAAAGAAAATCTTATTATAAGTAAAACTAATTTAGATCAAAATTTTCTGATTTGTGATAAAAAAACACATAATTAACTCGTGGATTAAATTTTTATATCCTTTGTGAAGTTAATTACATTTTTATGAGTGTTAAACTGCCAATTCCGATTAATTTAAGTAGATCACCTTATTCCTCTAATATATTAGATATTATGGCGATTGTTATTGGGCTCTTCGTTTTCCTTTCAAGGGGTCAAAAATAATTTTTGTCTAAATTAGAAAACCTACCATGTAAGGCGGGTCATCAATCTCAAATGGGATTAAAAATATGTACTAATTGGATTATTGTTATAGTAGTAAGGCCGACTTTGAATAGGAAATTGACACGGCCTGACAAGAATTTACTCTAGTCTAGTATTATGTAGGTTATAGGGAATTCTAGGTATATAGGCAATTTAATGAATATTTTACTGTTTTGTACCATAACTTCTGAAGTATATCCCCGACTTTGAGCCGTTCCGATTTCCGGCTCTTCCGATTTCCGACACCTCTGAGGTTCCAACCCACCTCTGACCTTCGCAATTATAACTTTTTATCAAATAGTCAATACTGTATTTTAGGTATAAAATGTCAAGCCCCTAATAGTAAGGATGGTGTACTAAATTTCAAAAGCAGTGTCCAAATGGTTCCGTAGCAGTTACGAAATTAAACATGAACTAACTTGATGGAGCGAAGAGAACAGCGAACTTGCTCCCAAAAGCATTTTCGATAGTAGTAAGTTGATTGGTATTCAAAAGTATTTTCTTAAATTTAATATTGGAAATTTTTTAAATGGGGAATATCACTTTTAGGAGTTGTAACCGCTCTAGACCATCTGTAGTACCTACGGCGGCCGTTCAGCTACGCCCATCTCTTCTAAAAACTTAAGGAAATAAAAGAATTTTATGAGCCCCAATCACATAAAATTTAAAAAGTGAAAAGTATGACGTTAATGAGGAAAATCATCAGAACGTAGAACTCAATGAATGATCGTTATGTATGCCTAAAATAGAGGAAAAATTGTACGTCAAAGATTCAAATAACATCCGATACGCTTGTAAAAATGGAGAGGGGCGGGGGTAATTATCTGAGATTAAAAAATTCGAACTTAGCACATTATAGATTTTTTGGTATTACTTTGGTGTGGACCCCTTCTGTTCCTGTCCAAAAAGTTTTGTCAGCAGGATTCACTTCAAATTTTGTTCAAATTCATTAGAGCTAACCGAAGGTTGTCATTTGCAAGCTTGAAGAGCTGGGTCGGAATAATATGAAAATTATAGATCAAGCAAAAAAATCTCAAAGGATAGGAAAGGAAAAGGGGGGTGTAAACCAAAGTATTACTGATTTAATCAAATTTTAGTTCAAATTGCTTAACTGCCTGATGCATGCTTGTACTGGAATCAACAACAATTCTCTAAAAAATCAATACCAACAACATAGATTAATTGCCAAAATGACGAGGTGCACAAATACATTTCCCAATACCAACATCAGTTTCCTAACAACAATTAAATTGATTGCACTATTATGCAATAAACAGTCGCAGCATGGTTAAAGAAATTAGATTTTTTATAGCAATTATATGTGTTAAACAGAAATTTATATGCTTAAACAATTAATTTATGTAATTTAGCAGGAACTTGGAGGAGCGGAACTAGATCAGTATGTGGCTAGAGGCAGTCGAAAACAATGACAGCGATTCCCGGTTGCTGGGCAATTGGAAGGTAAATCAATAATAAATTTAACTTTGGATATTCTTGTTTATCGATCAATCTTATTGAAGAAATATTTTAATTTTCCGCAGAATTTTTTTAAAATATAAGGAAAACACTCGAAAAATTAAATATAACAATTCTTTAACCTCTGCGACTGTTGCATAAAATAGGTGGCAATCAAATGTTAATGTTGTTGGCAAACTGATGGGTGGGATTGGAAATGATTTGTTGCCACCTCGTCATATTGGCAATTAATCTATGTTGTTGGTAGTTGATTGGGAGAGAATTGTTGGTGATCCGTAAAAGCTGGCATCAGGCGGAGTTAGGATTTTGGAACTCAAACTTGATAAAATCAGTAATACTTTGGTTAGACCCCATTTGGCCTGTCTATCCATTTTGAGATTGTGCGTGATCTTTTATAATTTTCATATTATCGACCAGTCTTCAAGCTGTCAAATGACAAACATCACGGTTAGCTCTAATGAATTTGAACAAGAAATTTGAAGTGAATCCTTGCTGGCCACCTTTTGGCCAGGAAAGAAGGGGTCCAACACCAAAGTAATACCACAAAACATAGATTAAATGTGATAAGTTCGAATTTTTTAATCTTCAGATAAATACCCCCTCCCCCCCTCGCCATTTTTAAAGCGTATCTGTATTTTAATTTGATCGTTCGACTTACAATGTCTCGATTTTAGGGCTCATAAAACGATGCATCAGGAGCTTCTACGTTATGATGATTCCTCATTACGTCATAACTTTCCTTTTAAAATTTTTTTATTGGGGCTCATGAAAATCTTTATTTCTTACGAGTTTTAGAAGGAGAGGGCAGTAGCTGAACGGCCGCCGTAGGTACACATTGATGGCTCGAGACAGCGGTTAACAAACTACCTAAAGTGAATATTCCCCAATTTAAAACAATCCAATTTAAATTTACGAAAAATACTTTTGAATAAAAAATGCAAAGTACTACTATCGAAAGCTTTTTTGGAGCTAAGTCGCTGTTTTCTTCGTCTCATCAAAGTTAGGTTCATGTTATTTGTCATGCCTACAGAAAAACCAGTTTGTCACTGCTTTGAAGAATTTTGTACAACCATCCTTAATATAGGGCTTGAAAAAAACCAAAATGTTTGTTCTACATAAAATAAGTATTGACTATTTAAATAAAAATTATTATTTCGACAGGGTCAGAGGTGGGTTGGAACAGTCAGGAGGTGTCGGAATGGAGAGCGGAAATCGGAACTGCTCAAAAGGCGGTATATATTAATAATTAGGGACATAAACAGTAAAAAATTATCATTAAATTTTCCGAAATTATACTATAATTCATATAACATACATAACTACGATATTTAGTAATTCTGTCATGCATGTCAATTCATATGCAAAGTCGGGCCATTAATTATACCATAATCCCAATATCGTAACATATTTTTGGATCCATTGGATTGATGAACGCCCTTACATGTAGGTTTCAATTTAGACAGAAAATTATTTTACCCCTGAAAGGAAAACAAAGATGCCCAATAGACAATATCGCTATATATTAATGATTATTTCGAGGAATAAAGTCGATTACTATAAATTATTGGACTTGGGCAGTTTAAAAATATACACTATTTAATAAACGTCCAAAGGATATAAAAATTTAAATCCAGAGTTAATTACTGTTTATGTTTTATCTACAAATCAGAAAACTTTACTTAAATTAGTTTTACTTATAATAATGAATTTGCTTTCTTACGGACAAGCGTGAAATCAGGCAGTGAAGGTTCGTACTTTAAATGGCAAATACGAAAAGACCATTAGATGTTAAATAACTAAGTGTATTGCCTTGTTTAACGGGAGAGAAGGCACAAATGCTAATTTTTGCGTGATGATTGTAATGAGTACCATTAACAAATTAAGAGGAATTCGTTTTAACGCCGCGGTAAACAATTATGAAAATAAACTTTTTATTTAAGGATTTCGCGATAAATCTATCGTAAAATACCTAAGAAAGTTGGTAGTCTTGGATTCAGATTTAATCGTAATTTCAGCAAAGTTTTATTTTAACTTACTTGTTGTTACAGTACATCGGATGCTTAAAAATTGTTTTATTTATTTTTTAAATATCTTAGTCCCATTATTAAATAGGATATAAACAATCGTAGCTAAGTTCGACTAAGGTTGGTGGATCCTGCTGATTCGAAAAAAGAAGCTATCCAGATAAAGTGTCGGTTCGGATATATGATCGCGAAGTACGGAAAATTCCAGACCGCCACACTTAGTCCGACCGTTTTTGCCATTCCGCTCAAAACAAAATAGAATAAATACCCTAACTTTCACATTTTTGAGTCCGAACAAATTATTCAAAATCGTATCATAGTATCTCAAAAAATGAAAGCACTAAATTTCCTTTCTATAACATTCAACAATCAGTAATTCGTTTTCCAAAAATAACAAAGAAATATTAAGAAAACTTATTACAAAGTAGGTAAACGTATGTTCGAAACTATTATTCAAAAAGAAAAAAACATGTCAATCGAGAAAGGCAACAAAACTGCCAATAAATATGAAGAGTAGGTAAAGCTTAAAGTTAAACATGTGTCTAATAGGCGAATGCTTACAAGGGAAAAGTATTACTGTCATAATTACTAAAATAATGTGTTAAAATGAGATTGAAATGTTTTCAAAGATTGTATACCTAAAAACTATTTTAAGTATCCTAAGTAAAATTAGGAGGAAAAAATTGAAAACTCAGGACAGTTTATTCTTATTATTGGGTAAAAGGGCAATAAATTAGGAATAGAAAATATAGAAAAATGTGTTTAAGTTAATTTTGGCCAGCCCGATACCAATCAATGCCTATTTGTTTTCAATCTTCGAGTAATTGGTTGGCGGCCTAAATTTTTACAGGAGTTAGTACAATTGGGGCGGAGTTCTATGAAATCCAGAATCCAAAGGCATTGAATGAACTAGTAATTATAACTCACGTTAATAATGCAACAAGGACAACATATTTTTTATCTTAAAGTAAAAATTAATAAACGATGCAAAAAATAAAAGATGCAATTCAAATTTACATTTTTTGTACTAGACATCTAGGGCACGTTTTGGATTTAATTGGATTTTAACGTTTGGATTAATCTAGGCATACAATAGGTATTTACTAGGCATACATTGCAGCAAACGTCGTTGTCTAAGCGCCAAGCAATCCAAAGGGTTAAATTACATAATAAGCAAAATTTCCAAATAATTGGCATTTCCGCAATTCACTTTAAATAAAAACAATTCTTACAGGAATCATAACTTTAAATGTTGCAAAAAATTGGACAGGATAGGATTAGATTGATAACATAGAATAAGAATAAAATGAGAGGAACGAAACGGTGAAAAAATTTTCCAAATTAATAGACAGGACCACGCAACAGCATTATTTTTTAAGATCCCAAGTTATACAAAGGGAAAAGTATAGCAATAAAATAAATGACATCCTTTATTAAATATTAGGCGCGACTTTCATTTGACGCATTTCATTTCTTACACATTTTGATCATAAGGGACGGAAACAACTTTGGTGAATTAAGTTTGAATTCACTTCCATAACTAAACTAAGTGTTAGAAAGCTTATGAAACTAGTTAGTATTTTATACTGGATTATTAATAAAAGGGCAATTAGAAGAATTATGGGGACGCTAATAAAAAGACATAAGATAAAAAACAAATTTTATTCGTGCATGGTACATAACATTAATAAAAGGAATGAATTTTTAAGTTTCTTTTAAATAACTTATACTAAGTAATTCACAAAAAAAAAATTCTAGAAATATTTTTAGTAATGAAATTTGAGACCTTGAGGAGTGAACGCAAAAATACTGATAATGTATTGCAGATTCCGAGAATATGAATAAAGAATTTAAAGAATAATAAATTACAGTACGGATGATCGGATGCTCATTAATTTAAGAGTAGGGTATAAAGAAATATTTAATAAATGGAAGGATAAAGAAGGGCATAAAATGTGCGTAAATGTATAACCTTCAAGCTTCGGGGGCCAAATGCTTTTAAGAACAAAAAAAGTTCAAAAATAGAAAACTATGTAAATACCACAAGGATTAAAATAGGAAGATAATTTGTTTTTAATAGAAATACTGATGTTATGTTATACTTAAAGACCAGCATAGGATTTAGTCGGCTTGAGAAAAGGCGCTGAGGGGATACTTTGAATATTATGGATACAATTTATTTTACTTATAAGGCGTTAGTCACTGAACTATTTGCTAGGGCAGCAATGTTGAGGGTCCTTTTTAAGTCGAGTGGGACTTGAAGTAATTTTTACTTTTGCAGAAATTTCAACACCTGAAGACCAATTTACTGCTGATGTAGTGGCTCTGTTGCTGCATGCTTAAAATGGCTATGTTGCTATTGATGATCCAGGACCAGAATATTCTTGTCCCAGGCTGGCTTTCCTTGTATCAAAATTGTGCCAACGAATGGAAGGAATCTAGCAATATAGAGGAAATGGATGATAGAGGATAATGATTTTGGCCCATTTGGAAAGAGGGTTATAATATTTTTATAGATTCTAGGTCAAGATGTATATTTTACATTTGTTAGTAAAATGACGAGGTCCGACCCGCCATTCAAATGGTCGAATACGCTCTATGCGTCCTCCTGCAAGAACACTCTTCTACTAGCAGGTTAAATAAACACGAATAATGCAAGCATTTTAAAATAGATCGAATTCAAATGATAGATGATGCAGGATTGGAAAAGTTCTCTTCATCAATCTAATTATACGATCGCCGCAGAACGGACAAGACATTTCTTAGGGAACACGAAGGAGCTTAGAATGATAGACGGCGGCCGTTATTATTGGGCAGGAGCATAATCTTCAGGAGAAATATGAGCGTCTCGATTATGAGGAGTGTGAGAATGAGCTTTTATCGGGCAGCAGAAATGGAATAAGGATCATCAGGTTCTATTTTATCTTAAAAAGTCAAATTTTTTATATTTATTTAGAAAAAATATCGGAGGAGGTATCGCTGGGTTGTTTGCTTCGTATTGATTGTATTTACTGCGTTGGTTTGCGGCATGTATGATGGCTTGTGTCTAAATTCAAAGCTCAATTCATATTGTATAATGGATGTAAGTTTTTCGATGGTAATTAATTTAAATTTTTTTCGTATGGAATTTAAAGCTATGGTCGTTTCCATCCCCAGTCTCTTTTTTGCAGACGTAAAAAAGGCTAGTCTGAAAAAGAACAGGGAAAGGAGGACAAAAAGGAAATGCTATCACTTGTTGAATTTACCTCAAAAGTTTTACTTCACATTGGCGCCTGTAATCTATGGATTTTGACTTTTTGAAAACCTAAACTTAACAATAAGTTCAGAGACTTTTCAGTGGGCCATTTCTGGTGTATCCGACTCTTGTCAGCTGTGAGCTTTGAGATTAGTAATTGACACCATTTTTATTCGTAAATGAAAATTGACTGGGTGGGCACACTGACAATACCGAAATGTTTTTTATTTTGCCCAGCTTTTAAAAAAATGGTTATTTTTAATTTTAGTGGTACAATTTGTGAACATGGTTAGGAGGGAGTTCTGGATGTACTTGGATAATTCTTTTTACTGGGATTATATTAATTGTGCATTAGTTTCTTATTTGCTGCACGTTGGGCTTGTGTTTACAGTTGCTATAGAATCTGGAAATTCCGCAAATTAAATGCTTTTGAACACGTTGTGAAAATTCCTGGAGTCTGTTCGACTGAGAACACTATAGATAAGTAATTGGTGATCACTGTTCGGTTGGGAGGTGGTTTGCCGCTGAAGGTGATTTTCACTGTCAATTAGGTTCTCCTGTTTATCTATATTTTTTCCTTTTAAGGAGTCAAGCTCCATCGGGAGCGGTGGTGCTGCAGGAATTTCCAAGGAGTTGCAGTTCCATTCCATGGATTTTGGTCTTTTCGAATTAGTTCTAACGACCACGAGAAGCGTGATGTTGTTAGTGCGGTCTGCTGCAGGGCGTTTCGTGCAGCATTGCTTCTCCAAAGGTTTTTAATTTCGATCCATGTTTTTAAACAAACAATTTTATAGGGGTGTACTTTTCAGTTTGGAGAGGGGGCTAGTTTTGGAATCAGCTTTGATTGGCGGATGGTTTGTCTTTCTTTTCAACAATATTATTACCAAAACAAGTTCTATTGATGTGTTACAGCAATGATTCAACTTTCACGCGTTACAAATTGTTTATCAGCTTTTCTAGGGACAATTGGTAAATCTCATGGAATGGATTGGCAAATTTCGGCACATCTGAGTTTGTTAATTAGATTTTGGACGATATTTCTTACTATTTTACATTAGAAGACTCAAAGTTAAATCCTTGGCACTTTGGGAATTACCGCTTGAATTGTCGGCTTGATTGGTGGGCGCTCGGCGCTTTTTTCAATTTTTAAATATGACAGCTTTCTCGAATTCGAAATAGGTAATTTTTTTCTTTGTCCTCTTTACTTTTTCTTTAGTGTCTCTGCACGAAAAGACAACGTTTTTTGGAATGGCATGGGTTGGTTTGCGGACAGCATCTGCCTTTATTGGTTGATACACTGTATGTTAATTGATGATTGTCAATCGATTGGTTATTAATCCAATTGACGGACGTATGAAGGTTTTAATTTCCTATATAAATGAGGTTAATCTGAAGACCTATGACTTGGAAATGAATGGGGTATCGAGCATCTGGGGGATTACGAGAAGTGGGGGATTATTGGCTTGAAGGGGATATAGATCTTTACTCAACAGAGGTAAAGTGTTCACCACAAAAAACCAATATTTGACAACGACCACTACAGAATTCTAAGACACTACAGAATGGTTTACCTATCTCCATAGGAATGGGCATTTATCCCGCTTTCAAAGTTGTAGGTTTTCGGGATTCGGGGTGTGGAGTCTCAAGAATTTATTTGTATACTTTAATTTTCCAGTTGTGGTGCCCTAAAGGTAGATATTACAGTGCAATTGCTACTCTTTCTTTCAAAATCCTGAAGAGTAGCGTCAAAGAGTCTTTTTTCATTTCTCCTTAAGTATTTATTATTCTTAATCATTGATCCACTAATTCCCTATGTAGATCATGCCTTTAATCTTTGTCGTTTTGCCTTGAATACTAAGTTAAACAATGATGGCTTATGGGTATTTCAGTTCAAGTGGATTTTATCACATCATTGCTACTGGCGCGCTTGGGGAAGGTATTTGGTACTGTTTTATATTTTCTCTTCTTATTCTTTGGATGAGAGATGAATTGGGTAGATGGGATACGTTGAGCGGCTGTTTTGTTGGGGGGGGGGGGGGGGGGGGGGGGGATACTGTCTGAGTATGCTGTGGGCAGGGACGGCTTCTATCGCTTTTTTGAAAACGACACTGTTGTGCATTGTAATTTGAACAGGGTATTCAGATGGTGCCACAAACAATGATTCCTCGTACATGTGAGGTGTCGGCTCTGTAAACCTCAAACAGCTACACCGGACTTCATTGCCCACCGTGTTAAAAAATGCTCATTAGGACTGCAACAAAGCGATGTTGACTTACAAAGATGAGGCAAGCTAAAAATGTGGCACAGTGCTTCCGCCACATTAAAAGGTCTAAAAGATATTTGAAGTGAAAGTTTTTATTCTTTTTAGTGCTTTCCGTTTGCGTCGAATTTGGTTTATTTTTTTTTTTCAACGTTAAAAAACGTATCAAACCGCCGAATTCTTCGCGGAAAAAAAACCGGACACAAAGCACAATTAAGCCCCTTGTAAAAAAAGGATTTTGCGGATTCGTTTGAAGAACGCAAAAAGGCCGTGTTTTTCAAGTGGTATTTTTGTATCAATTATTTTTACGTGGTTAACACATTATTTGGGGTTTTCCCCCCCTCAGCCCCGGGTTCGCCAACACCCAACTCTTCCAAGCTCCGCGAGAGTCATGCACTACTAAACTCCAAAAGCGATCTCAACTTCACGACCTTTGTCTAAAAATTCGAACTTTTTAAACAGCCAGATGGATTTAAAATGGCTAAATTTGAAATTGCCCCTATCGAATTGGAAAAACTAACTAGGTTCAGGCTTATCATACCTTGAGCTATATCCAAAAGGCCAGGGTTGTATTCAATAGGTGTAGACAGTAGGGAACTTCGGACCTAGATTTGATTAACCCCCCCCCCCCTTCTGCACTTCAACGGTCCTTCTACAACTTCAACTGTCTGCCAGACGTCATAACCTTAAAATGCCCTGGCAAACTTCTATCAACTTCCAAAAGCTCTTACATCTATTATTCGCACGAGCGGTTACGAAATGCCAAATGGAAAGAGGGAGACAAGGCAAACATTTGGCGCAAATAACCGAGGGCTGGCTGGTCTTGGTGCATTAACTTCGCCGACGAAAGAAACGTAAGGATAACAATGCCATACAGTTCAGTAAGCAGCAGTCAATGTTGATAACCTAACAAGGATATTTAGAGTAATTCTTATTAAAAATTTTTTTAATGGAAAGAGTTGTATCATAAGATTAGAAATAAAATCTAAAAAAGTGCAACAAATGTCAGGCTCTTAAACGAGAATAGACAAAAATGAATATACATATTAATTGGCAAATAGCACAAGAAAGAAATTTCAATTGTATGTGGAGATGTAAGTCATGAACAAGAACTGTTATTCTTTATCCTTCTTTAAAAACCGAGCAATATCTTTCGTGTGATAATGGCCTGTAACTAAACTTCTTTTTAAATTTAAAAATATATAAAATTGAATAAAACCCTGGGTTCGTTATCAATACAATCAAGAATCTCAAGCAGTCCACGGATGGATCTGATGATTGAACCAACAGATGCAGAAAGCGGAACACTTAAAATATTAGAGTTTATTATATAAAAGTAACATGATTCAGACCGAGGAGGCGAAGGTGCATAAAACGATTTTAATCCAATCCAACAACTGTTACTGCGGAAGGAGTCAACTCTGAACCTGACTCTATCATACCAATTTTTGATAAGACAGAAAAACGAAACAAAAAATTTATTAAGAACATACGTGGATAGAATTACTGAAAATCAAAAGCGTGACAGGGTTAGAATTGGACGTGGCTTGTTTTGCGCTCACATCTCATTGTTCTTTCAAAGAAGGTTATTTTAAAAATTATAGTACTTGGTTCAAATTAATGTTTTAAGCATTTACTCCAGATATGAAGGGAGGAAATCCTGTATCAATTCTAAACCTGTCACGCTTTTCTGATTTCATGTGAATTCAATCCACGGTATGTCGTAATAAAAATTTTGGTTTCTTTTTCGTCTATCACAAAAAGGCGGATAGAGTACAAGGATTTCAGGTTGGGGATCACCTTCCGCAGATAGAACGTTGTGATTGCTTTAAAATCGTTTTATGCACCCTCGCCTCATCGGTCTGAATCATTACTTTTATTAGAATAAACTTAAGATTTTTAAGTGTTCCGCTTTGCATCTTTGGATTCAATTCATCATATTCTTCGTGGACTTGGCTTGAGAATGGATGTAGTTGATAACGAAAACAGGGGTTTATATTGCTTTTAATATTTTTAAATTTAAAAAATTTAGTTCCGAGGCTGATTATCACACGAAAAGAGATGGCTCGGGTTTGAAGAAAGGAGCGGTAAAGAATAATTTCTGGAATGAACTTTACATCCGCACCCTACAATTGTATTCTTCTGGTGCTTTGCCAATACTAGTATATTCAGTTTGTCTATTCGTTTAAAGAGCTGGTACATTTTTTTTACTTTTTTCGATTGGTCGTTTCTTAAAACTTATTGAGACAACTTCTTTCATTAAAAAAAAATCTTATAAAGAATTACCTAAATATCAGGGTGTTAGGTTAATCAACTATTGAATGCTGTTACTGAATGTGGGCAATGGTTATCCTTACGTTCTTTCTTGGCGAAGTTAATGCAGTCCAAGACAGCCAAGCCCTGTTGGTTATTTGCGCCAACTGTCTGCTGTCTCCCTCTTTCCATTTGGGATTTCGTACCGCGAATAAGAGATGTATGCACCACGGAGGCACTAAATATTGACATATTACTGCCCCAAATGCCCCGGTTTCTCAAAATAAATTCACCAGGATGAAATATATCGGACGAGAAACCTGAAATTATAATGCTTCTGCTATAAAATACGAAATTGAAAAGTTTTCCAGAAATACAACCATTATTCGGGACACTATATCCGGTTCTCTCGTCGTCCTAATGGGGAGCTTAAGACGTAAATATTTTTCTTACTTACTGTGCCGTCGCATCCTTAGCATATACATTATATGCCCCCAGCGTTTTGCATGTTTCAAGCCGTCTTCTTGAAGTCCTAGAATGGCTGACTAAGCGGGTTTTAGAATGAAACAGTTTGCACAGCATGGCATAAGTTTTCGGAAATTCAGGACAATCGGAAACGGGTCGGAATATTAATAGATTTCTGAAGGATTCAAAACCTGTTGAAGTCGACAGTGGTCGTGTTGCATATTTGATTTCGCATTGCTCTCCCTCAAATTTACAATGTTTATAGGTTTAATTAAAAGTGAAATTAACAATAAAGGCGAAGGCCACGTTCCGAATATTAAACCACGATAGATCGCGCGTATACCAGTTTGTGGAAGGACGCGAGTCTGCAAAGAATCGTGAGGTTTTGGGGCTTGTGGTGTTGTTTTTTGTGGGTGGTGTGTTTAGGTTTTGAGTGGGCGGGATGTGTAATTTTTTTTTTTTTTTTTTGTGGTTTGGTTTTTGGTTTTCGTTTTTTTTTTAGTTGTTGTGGGGTGTGGGGGGGTTTTGCTGCGGTGTTTTTGGTGGTGTTTGTGTGGTGGTTGTTTGGTTGTGCTATCGTTTCGGTTGGGGGTTTTTTTTGGGCGTTTGTTGGGCGCGGTTTGTTTTTGGTACGGTGGTGCGGTGTAGTTTTTAGTGTTTGGTTGGGGTTGGTGTTTGGTGGTCGGGTTTTTTTTTTTTTTGCGTTGTTTTTGCGGGGGGTGTTTTGGGTTTTTTTTTGGGGTTTGAGTTAGGTGGGTTTTCCGTTAGGGGGGAGGGGGCTAGTGGTTAGTTTGTGGAGTTTTTTTGGACTCGTTTTTTTTTTTTGACGTGTTTTGGTTTTTTTTTTGTTTTTTGTGTTTTTTAGGTTCGGGGTTTTTGGGGGGGTTTTTTTTAGGGTTTTTGGGTTTGTTTTTGGTTTTTTGTTTTTTCGTGAGATGTTTTGTTTTGGGGCGAGGGGGGGTGTGTGTTTCAGCGAGGGTGTTTGTTTTTTGGTTTTTTTGCCCTTGTTTTTTTTTCTGGTGTTTGTTTTTTGTTTTTTTTTAATTAAAAGGATTTAAACTTGAAAATTTTGTTTTGAAAGCGCCAATATTCCGTAAAATTCTGTCAGAAAGCGGGATAATCCACACCGCAACAGTTTGACGATCCGTGACAATGATTCGTTTAAGACATTGCTGTTTCCAAATACTACGCATATGATCTAACAAATTATAAAAGGGTACAGAAGAAAACTAACTTGGGAAACTTGTCTTCAATTCAGCCATCCGGACCGAAAAATATGTTTCGGGTGCCCCACCTTTAATGGGGCATATGCAATTATTTGTTTTGCCAAATCGTCCAACCTCAAAAAAGTAATGTTTTATTTAAAATATTATATAAAAGCCTATGTCTTTCCATCGCTTGAAAATGTTATAAAAATGCAGCCAAATTCGCTGTGTATGATGCAATATATAACAATCAAAAAATTTAAAAGTCGCAAAAAACTGATTTACAATTAAAATCCAAAAAGCCACCACATGTGGCAGCAAACAATCGCCCGAACATTTGTGGCGCTCCAACCGCCTTGATTAAATAAAAAAAATCTACAAAATAATATTTATTTACACCAACCTGAGGGGTTAAATCTGCATACAGAACAGACGCACATTCCTAAAATTGTGGAATTAGGCCCCTCATCAATCCAGAATTTTTAGAGGAAAGAAACATTTAAAGTTAAAATTCTCGTTCCTCGGTTTTCACTTGCATATTTGCTTGTCTATTGTATATGACATAGGACTGAATCGGTCAAAAAGCCAAAGGAGGCCACACTAGTGAAAAAATAAGCACCTAACTATTAAATAATTTTCCTCCTTTAATATAAAATAAAAAACAAACCACGAAATACACGTCCAGGACGGGCAATCAAACTTGTACGAAATTGCAAAAGCGAGGTCTCTACTTAAGACCGTTTGAGTAGGATACTTAATTACCAACCAAATCATAAAAAGGAACGGTGAAGTCAAATGTCATGTCTCGAGTTCAGCCAAAACTAGAAAGGGGGAAAATTTTCTGTCGTTAAAAAACCAATTTTTAAAAAAATTTCACAAACTACTAATGGGCCAATAGCCATTCGGCTCTTCCAAGAAACCACCTTTTCCCGACCAGTCCAAGTCCAATCTACCCCACTGTGCAGGCTACTGAGACCCCACAAATTGCCGTCTTCAACCAAGTAATAAGGTCAAATGTGAAATTTAGTGCCTAATTAAACACATTTTTATTTTCAACCCTGACAAAAAGTTCGAAGAACACAATTTAACGCCTTTTCAACATATCAGGCAGTAGCCTGTCTAACGAGGTTGACCTAATATTCTATTTGATTTCTGGATAAAATAACAATATTGAAGCAACAGAATTGAGGCCGTACTGGCTCTTTCACTAGCACATGGACCTTGAGTTTCTCCTAAGCTTATTTGGTAGATGGATTTCAGGGATCAATTTGAACAAATGGTTCTTGCTTTTAATTAAATAATACAGAACGTGTGACATTTATAACAAAATCACTACACGCTGATTGTAGCAAATTCGCATAGGGGTTTAATTTGCGTACATTGACGTCTAGTCCTTTCAGAATAAAATGGAAGCAATAACCTTCCCAGAGGCTCCCAATAGCAATCTTTATATAGCGTAAGGAAATTGGTTTCAAAATTTATATTACAAATTTGGCATAATCCACATCCGGGGCTTCCGTATATGCCAGTTCCCTTTTTAGACATTATAGTTGTAAGCAACCTAAAATTAAACAAAGACTATGATCGTTAATTAAAAAATAATTATCGAAACCTGAAATAACAAACGCAGAAATAACAATTTCATAATACCCAAATCGCAAACATTCTTGTGGAGATGTATCCAAAATGAATGTGCTTTAACCCAATTCTCTCTTTTATCTGAGGATCTGATGTGTTTGGGTACTGAAAATTATTCCAAAAAATTTAAAAATTTAAAAGGACATATTCCTACAAAGGATGGTAGACTTTAGTTTTCAAAGTTTTTGAGGAAATTCTTATTCTTCGCATTGTGTATAATATTCGTGAGGTTGAAATAATTATTCTTTAGAAAAGAAATCATAAGGCAAGCGGAAATAGTATCCAAACGAAGGATGCTCTTATCTATAAAAGAGGATAAAAACAAATAAACAACAAAAAAAATAAAAAAAATAAAAACAATACATAATATAAAACCTCTTCAAATGAAGGTAAGGAGAACGATAGTTTCCAAAATGGATTCCAGTTCTTTCCTTTAAAACTAACATATTAGAATGCATGCAAAATAAAAAGAAACCTGCTTCAAAAAGTCATTAAATGCTCGAAGGGTTTGTACCGCGACCATTCGACGTCATTTGAATCCTCGTTATATTAATAGTTAAAAAGATTAAAATGGTACTTATCGCTATCTCCTCGGATCTTTCTTTTCTCATTTCTATAGGTTATGTAAATTGTCAAAGGTAAATAATGGCGCGACTCCATTCTGCCCTCTATGAAAATAGTGTATCCGCTTTTAGTCAATTTTTAAATTTTTAGAGAGAAAAGAAATGCAGGGAGGATCACAGATAAGTAACGTGATTTATGAGCAAAAACTCATCACCCACAAAAAAGGCTAAAAAATTTAAAAAATCCAGAAAAGATCACGCGCTTAAGCATTGCTCACACGTTGAAAGGAGCTGTGTCTCTTGAGGAGTACAATAAACGCGGAAGTTATGTGGGGGACCTCGAAAGATGATAGATGGTGTATATATACTAAAAAATGTTTTTGTAAGTAGCAAAAGTCTGTTTATAAAAACAAAGCAGTTTCACGCTGATTTAGCAGAGCGCGAAGATAAAGCTATTTATACTTTGTTTAATCAGCAAGTTGTTTAATAATGCCAGTGAGGCGGAACTCAAGGTTTAATAGCATCTTTTCAAAACGAACCAGGAAAAGCAGTAAAAGGTTTACGCCAGGTCATGCATCAAATTTTCGACTTAAAAAATACAAATTAATATTAATATAATGGGTACATCTCACACTGAGTCCGAATACCCCTATAACCTATGAAGGGATGGGCACTATTTATGTTCCTGGTTTACCAATGGATGGAGATTATATACCGCTAGTTATACGTCCAGATTTTTCTGAAGTTTTTATGGATCCTAACTTTTTTTTAACTCACACTCATAAGGAAATGTGGGCTTTTCTGGCATCATGAGTCCATTTAATGCCTTATATTCATTCGTACCATAGAAATCAAAACTTATCCACCCTTTTCTTAGTTACAGGGCCAGAGAATCCAGTCTACTGCTTGCTAAAAAATAAACTGTACCGTGTTCATCATACCAGAACAACAACAAAAAATGGTTCCACTCATATATTTAAAGCATAGATTAGCCTCAGGAATGATATTGTCGAAACGACAAAAGATGGGAATAAGGGTGTAGATAATATATTCCTCCAACAAGTCCAAAGAGCAACTCCATAGGTTCTATATGAAAGATAAAATTCAAAGTTAAGGAGGACAGACGCTTGTGCCATTTTAAACACCTTCCAAGGTGAATGGTGGATTTTGTATTGCAGGTAGCATTAATTATTTGCCAATGTCATTGACATCTGTCCAGCTATGCTAAAAAATTAAAAATATGGGTTACTTGTTTGATAAACCCTGCAAGATAAGTTATCAAAAAATGAACTGTTTCTTTGTTGAAAGTGAGCCCAATTCTTAAAAATTAAAATTGCGCGTGAAAGTGAAAACTAGGGTTGACCAAAAAAAAAAAATAGGGACGAAAAAACAACGTTAGTGAAATTGAAGAATGTGACCGCAGATGTAAGGCCCGAAAGTGCCGAAAGTGCTAAAAAAAGGCCCAAAAGTCCGAATATAAAACAAAGCCGAAAAAATGCCTCAACCTGTATGCCAAACTGGGGAAACATGGCAACCCTAGGCGAAAATTCTGCTTTATAAAATTAATAAAATAAATTATTTAAACCTGTTGCATTGCATGTCAAGTTAGCCACCGCATGAGGCAATAAAAACTGTATTCAAAAGAAGATCAAAACTATCATCAAGCCCATACAGATTCCCGAAATAAGAGGAATGACGCATTCAGGTGTCCAATAAGTGGAAGAAACTATAGGCATCTGTCTGGTCATATAACAACTACTGAAATATGTGAGTCTATGGAGAGGTCAAAAAGATTGGTAGGAATGGAGGAATATGTCAGAAAATATTACTTATTTAATTTGAGGCACAGGTGATTCCTGAAATGTGTGCTGAACCCCAAATACGAATAGTAGAAAATAAACTCGAAAAATTTCAAAGTAGGTGAACATATTGGAACGTTTTTAAGGACCGGAATAATACAATTCGGCCAACTAAATTTCTTTTTGGAATAAGTAAACCCCGAGAAAATATAAAAAGATAAACCTATGCATTTGTTCCCAAAAACAAACACACCAAAAAATAGAGCTCAAATGTTCTTAAATTTTAAAATAACAAGCATGTAGAATAACAAAACAATAAATAATACCTACATATGTATTATTTCAAAAATTAAGCAAAAAAATTTTTTTCGTAAAATACTCCTCTTCTCAAGTCTTTATCAATTTTAAAGATACAATCGCAAAATAAAGCTTGTTTAAAGTAATAAACAGAAGATGGTTTTTAGATTTAATTAAAAAATAGATTAAAAAATAGACGCATGCCTTTTTTAAGTGAAAATTAGTGAAACCTGTCAACACAAATAGGGGAGATGAAGCATATATTATAATAGAAGCATAGAGAAGCAATTTTGGGTTCGAATAAAGAATTGGGGGAATGCAGGTGAATACAAAACAGTTTCATAATCTAGTGTCAGTAAATTTGTATAAAATTGAAAGGAGTCAACCCTAAAGACCTACGCCCTAAATGCCTTTGACCTAGAAAATGAACAATTTTTGAAAAGGAATATCGATGGATTTGGTGTGATTGAAGGGGATAGAGAATTCTACTCCCCAGAGTTATGGTAAACCCTCATACCGCACCTGGTTTAAATACAGAACTCTTCTTTTCTCATTTCTATAGGTTATAAAATTGTCAAAGGTAAATAATGCGACCATTCTGCCCTCTATGAAAATATGTGTCCTCCGCTTTAGTCAATTTTTAATTTTTAGAGAGAAAAGAAAATGCAGGGAGATAACAGATAAGTAACGATTTATTAGCAAAAATCATCACCCACAAAAGGCTAAAAAATTTAAAAATACCAGAAAAGATCCGCGCTTAAGCATTGCTCACACTTGAAAGGAGCTGTGTCTCTTGAGAGTACAATAAATCGACGGAAGTTATGTGACTCGAAATGATGAATAGATGCGTGTATATATCTAAAAAATGTTTAAGTTAGCAAAAGTCTGTTATAAAAACAAACAGTTCAGCTGATTTAGCAGACGCGACGATAAGATATTATACTTTGTTTTATCAGCAAGTTGTTTAATATGCATTGAGGCGGAACTCAAGTTTATAGCATCTTTTCAAAACGAACAGGAAAAGCAGTAAAAGGTTTACGCCAGTCATGCATCAAATTTTCGACTTAAAAAATAAAATTAATATTAATAAATGGGTACATCTCAACTGAGTCCGAAACCCTATAACCTATGAAGGGATGGCACTATTTATGTTCCTGGTACCAATGGATGGAGATTAAATACGCTATGTTATACGTCAGATTTTTCTGAAGTTTTTAGATCCTAACTTTTTTTAATCAATCATAGGAAATGTGGATTTTCTGGCATCATGAGTCCATTTAATGCCTTATTCATTCGTACCAAGAAAATCAAAACTTATCCACCCTTTTCTTAGTTACAGGGCCAGAATCCAGTTCTACTGCTTGCTAAAAAATAAACTTACTGTGTTCATCATACAGAACAACAAATGGTCCACTCATATTTAACGCATAGATTAGCTCAGGAATGATATTGTCGAAAACGACAAAGCCTGGAATAAGGTGTAGATAATTATCTTCCTCCAACAAGTCCAAAGAGCAATCCATAGTTTCTATATGAAAGATAAAATTCAAATTAAGGAGACAGAAGCTTGCCATTTTCAACACCATTCCAAGGTGAATGGTGGATTTGTATTGCAGGTAGCATTAATTTATTTGCCAATGTCTTGACCATCTGTCCAGCATGACTGCTAAAATTAAAAATATGGTTACTTGTTGATAAACCTGCAAGATAAGTTGATCAAAAATGAACTGTTTCTTTGTTGAAAGTTGAGCCCAATTCTTAAAAATTAAAATTCGATGAAAGTGAAAACTAGGGTTGCCAAAATAGACCGAAAAATCAAGTAGTGAAATTGAAGAAATTTGACCCAGACATGTAAGGCCCGAAAGTGCGAAAGGCTAAAAAAGGCCCAAAAGTCCGATAAACAAGCCGAAAAATGCCTCAACCGTCTGCCAAACTGGAAAATGGCAACCCTAGGCGAAAATCTGCTTTATAAAATTAATAAAATAAATTATAACTGTTGCATCAATGTCAAGTTAGCAACCGCATGAGGCAATAAAAATGTATCAAAGAAGATCAAACTATCATCAAGCCCATACAGATCCCGAAATAAGAGGAATGACGCATTCAGGTGTCCAATAAGTGAAGAAACTATCGCATCGGGCTGGTCATATACAACTACTGAAATATGTGAGTCTATGGAGAGGTCAAAAAGATGGAGGATGAGGAATATTCAGAAAATATTAGTTATTTGAATTTGAGGCACAGGAGAGTCCTGAACTGTGTGCTGAACCCCAAATACGACTAGTAGGAATTAAACTCGAAAAATTTCAAAGTAGGTGAACATATTGAACGTTTTTAAGGACCGAATAATACAAATTCGGCCAACTAAATTTCTTTTTGGAATAAGTAAACCCGAGAAAATATAAAAAGATAAACCTATGCATTTGTTCCCAAAAACAAACACACCAAAAAATAGAGCTCAAATTTCTTAAATTTAAAAAACAAGCATGTAGAATAACAAAACAATTAAATATACCTACATATGTATTATTCAAAATTAAGCAAAAAAATTTTTTTCGTAAAATACTCCTCTTCTCAAGTCTTTATCAATTTTAAAGATACAATCGCAAAATAAAGCTTGTTTAAAGTAATAAAACAGAAGATGGTTTTTAGATTTAATTTAAAAAATAGATAAAAATAGACGCATGCCTTTTTTAAGTGAAAATTAGTTGATAACCTGTCAAACAAATAGGGGAGATGAAGCATATATTATAATAGAAGCATAGAGAAGCAATTTTGGTCGAATAAAGAATTGGGGGAATGCAGGTGAATACAAAACAGTTTCATAATCTCTGTCAGTAAATTTGTATAAAATTGAAAGGAGTCAACCCTAAAGACCTACGCCCTAAATGCCTTTGACCTAGAAAATGAACAATTTTTGAAAAGAATATCGATGGATTTGGTGTGATTGAAGGGATAGAGAATTCTACTCCCCCAGAGTTATGGTAAACCCTCATACCGCACTGGTTTAAAATACAGAACTGGGTACTTATCTACATAGAGATATGTATTTATCCCTTAATCCCTCGATCTTCCCTTTCAAAAGTTGTAGGTCTTCCGGGTATAGGCGTTAGGGTGTACATCTTCAGGGATGGACTTACAATAAATAATTAAAAACTACAAATTTAACGTTCGTTAAAAAACCTTGCCGTACTCAGATTATGAAACCAGATTTTAGGTCATTCAATTTTATTCTCAAATAAAAATTTCTCTCAATCTTGCCTCTGATCCATTTTTCAATTTTGCACATTAATACCCTGCTTCCTCCAAGAACTTTGCCAAAGATTCGATAGCCCCACGAACATCAGCACCAGCAGCCGCTTCACCCTCATAATAGCAATCAACACTGCTGATTTTGTTTTAGCAGCAAAGAATCTAAGATTTAGAAAATAAATAGTTTGGTCACTTATTAAATTGATGGGAATGCCTTTCAGATCTGTAATTAAAAAAACCGCCAGAAAAATAAAAATCAAACCCCCAAAAAATTGTTCTGTAAAAATTAGGATAATCTGATAAATTCAACCCCGAAAGAAAAACCCCTTAAGAGAAATGTCGTATCAGATTAAAATCAATAAAAACAAACCCAGACTTATCCTTCTGCCAAAAATAAGGTTCTCCTCAGTTCTCGGTACGATGTAGTGAACACCTAAAAAATAAAGTTATCAAGCAAATAACAATCAGTAAAACTCAATTCGTACCCCGTTTCCGTCCCTAAAGTATTACTAGGTCGTTTCATAAAAAATGTCGCTTTTGTTTATCATGTGATAACACAAGAATATTTTTTTTAAATCTATCTTTTTTGGTGTTTTCTTGAAGAACAGAATTATATCTTCATTTTAACACCTAATTTTACAATTTCCAAAATTTCAAGAAAAGTTGTAATTTATGAAATGTCGGAGGAAATGGGGAATATTTGTAGCTTGCTGAAAATTTAGTTCGATAAAGGTCACAATGTACCTTTAGCAGCACGAAAAATCATTTCCGCAGTTGGGCATGATCTCGTTTCTTATCTCAATGCGCAAAATAGTTCAAAAAATTTTGTTCGGGAGCAGCAGGTCCAAACGCAAACATGGGTCGAGAGGGCAACCGACCGTAAACAAACGCGTCCTTGCTCACCGGTTACAACGATATTCAAATGTTTTTTTATCAGAATTGTAGCCGGGACTTTGCTCTATAAGTACAATCTGGAATTGGTTGAAAAAACCCGATATTGAGCCGAGGAGGACAAAAAGAGTAATGCGCCAACCGAATGAGAGACAAAAACAACAGCGACTTTTTTTTGCCTTTCAAAGCTGGATATCAATCGAAAGGATTATTCTTGGATATTAATTGTTACTTAGGTTGAAATATATACCAAATACGATGGTAAACACAAAAAATTGTTTGAGGAAAAAAATTTTAAGAACCACTTTTGGTCCCCGGGTTTTCCACTAAAATAACGCTTTTTCACACCGAATCACTTTGACGGCATGCCATATCCCAAATACACTTTGATGGGAAGTACTACCCTACGCACCATATAGCCCCGACTTTGCTTCATCAGATTATCACCTTTTCACATCTCTCAAAAATTTTTTACGGAGCAGGTGCTTTCTGTTTAGGCGCCGAGGTCGAGGCAGCTGTCGGGTAGTATAGTGCTTCAGAAATGGGCTCAGATTTTTTAGAAAGGAGTATCCACAAACTCCTTTTTCGTTTTAAAAATGTTGTCAAGACTCGGGGCAATTAATTAGTTCAAGTAGACTTTTTACTTGATTGATTTTGAGTGTTCTTTATCGATTTTTTACGTGAAAATTTATTTTTGATAAAAAGCGACATTTTTTATGAAACGACCTAGTAAAAATGGCCAGACTCGCATTCCTCTTAACTTCACTCTATAATAATATGCCCGAGAGAAATTGAGTAAGTTAAGGAAGCAAGCAAATCCTACACTCTTGATACTTCGAGGGTGGAATAAAAAAGGGAGGGAAACGAGCTAAAATTTTACTAACATAAGAACCTTCTAGATCTGCGCCAGTTTCTGGAACACTATCAAGGTTATCAAAGAGACCAACAAACTTCTTGAGTTCCGACTCAGTAGCCTATTAAAAATCATAAAAAAATATTGAAAAGTAAAAAAAACCTTAAATTCTTTGTCGCCTTCAGTTCTAGCCCAAACACTCCCTCCATCATTAAGTCCAACAATAGCAGCTCTGCAGATAACATTGCAACTGTCCGTCAAGGTTTTGATGTATGCAACCCAGCCACTCATATTAAGTAAAACAACGGTTGACGAAAATAAAAGAATATAAGCAGGATTAAATATTATCTAAAAAATAAGAAATTCCAATTAAAAACTGAAAATCTGTGAATAAAATAGGGCAATGGTGCTCAATTGGGGAGACGTCATTAAAATTAATTTTTTACCCGAAAATTATTTATATGCCGACAATGCTAATCACGTATCTGATATCAAATTTTGTCTTTTTTATATCTTCTCTGGGGTAATAGTAAATCGATTTTTAAATTTTTTAAAGATATTGCAGAAATGTTAAGATTAAAAGCGTAAGAAAATATACTTTTTTCAAGTTATGATCATTTTTCCTATGTCTTGAAAGGCACTGTCATACTAAATGAATCATCAACTCTGAATGTTTCTTACTAGCGCTATGATTAACCATTAAAGCAGAATTTTTAGAATTTTTCCTAATAAAAAATGTAACGAAGAAACATGAAAACCTAATTACACATTTTTGTCGATAATCTGCCGAAAACCCAATCTTATACAATGAAAGGTTTTTTACAGGAAAAGACGTGAAAAAATTAAAAATAAATAATTATGATTAAAAGAAAAGAATTGATTATTTATGTATTATTGTTGAGTAAAAATTGAAGTTTTCCCGGAAAATATCTACTTGTACTAGCTAGAATATTTTCACAGCAGCTAGAATATTTTCTTCACCTTTTTTTGAGTGTGACAAAATAACAACTAGTTTACACTTTGACATTTCCAAATTGAAAATTAACACAATGAATTGCGTTAATTTTCAGTTCAAATTTATTTGGCTTCACTTTTTTTCTGAAATCTGGATTTTCACAGATTTTGTTAATCTCCGGAGATTACGCGTTTTTGTCGTTTTTTTTTTAATTTTTTTATTATTTATCCGTTTTTTATCTTTTTTATTCGTTTATTCGTTGACCCCAATGCTGCGCGCGCTTAAAATTGCTAAAAAATAATTTTTAAAATTTTTTAAAAAATCTAAATTTTTTCAAATTGAAGGCCAGTCCCGACTTCTGGACATGCTCCTTCTGGATGGCTGGCCGGTAAATTGATTTTTTTTGTTTTTTTAAATTTGAGTTTGAAATTTTTTAATTTGTTAGGCGCTTCGACCCTGCTCTACATGGCTGTATGTGTTGGCCCTGACTGAAATCTGGTGGCATCAACCAAACGGTGGGTTTTTTCCTAGTTTATTTTGACTTTTTTAATTTAAAAATGAAATTTTTTTTATTTTATGTATTGTTCTTCGTGTGGTGGCCTTGGAGAACATGCTGATGGTCTTCATGGTGGTGGTCTGGTGGCCATTTTTTTTAATAAAAAAAAATTTTTTTTTAATTTTTTAAAAAGTTTTGCTTGTGGTGGTGGTGGTGGCGTGCTTGCTTTTGGTGGTTGGCGTGCTTGCTTTTGGTGGTGGTGGCTCTCAACATGCTCTTGGTGGCCTGGGTAATAGTTTGGAATTCGCCCCCCCTTTTTTTCCTTTCTATTTTTTCTTAGTTTTTTCTCATTTTATGACAAATTATAAATCATTCGAAAGAGCTCTTCGAGCTGAGTCGAATGACATTAAAATCAACGAGATCTGACTTAAGTGAACAAAGTTGTGACCGCTTATTTTATCCACTTGCATTGGCACAAAAAGTTTACCCAAATAGGATTTAGCTTCACAATTTTGGTAAAAATGATCAGATCTAGCCAATCAGGGTATCATTCGACCGAGCTCGTAGAGAGCTTTCGAATGATATATGATAAATTAAGTATCAAACAAAAAAGCTCAAAATGGTCAGGGAAACGGTGAAAAAAAGGGGGGGCGAATTCCAAACTATTACCGTGGCCTGCTTCTGATGTGATGTTGGATGGCTGGGGTGTGGTTTTTTTATTAAAAAATAAAAAAAATAAAATTTATAATGGGAGGGGGTGATTTTCAGCCAGGTTCACTACTCCATGCACTGGTGGTGGCTCGTCTACATGCTCATCCTCGTCTACATGCTCTTCCTCATCAACTATTGGCCCGGTAAATCTTCAAAATTTTTAAATGAAAATTGCTTGCTAAAAATGCGCGAGCGAATGACCTCACCCTTTCTTCATTTTCTTGTTTTTTGTCCTTGTCTTTTTTGTCTTTGTTTTTTTTTTTCAATTTTCTGTTTCAAGGAATTTTTGAAAGTTTTAGCTCAATTAGTGGTATGGATGGTATGGACAAAGCAGAATGTGCTTCAGTGGTGGAAAGAGTTTTTGGAGGTTTTTTAGTTATTTGGGGAATGGGGGGGGAGTTTTATGGGGAAAACCATAGGAGGGTAGAGGGGTTATTGATTTTCTATACTGATCTCTCTGCCGTGTTTTTATCGATTTATTTTTGGCATTCTGTTTAATGTCAATTCATCCCATTTAAATTTTGTACATTTGAGTCTTACACAAGTTTCATCCTCACAACTTTCTTCGTTTGCCTTGACCCATTTTTTAATTCCGATCGAGATCATTTACGTTAATTTTACGCGTATTTCCTTCTTTGTCAACAGATTTTGATTGATTTTTAATGTTGCGCATTTTTAATTAAATATACTTTTTCAGATTTTAACATTAACCTCTTATAATACTAAAATGACTACTCTTCTAATTACTCCAACTTTAAATTCAACTAATCAATTTGCTATCAGTTTTGCCCTTCATTTACTGAAAGCAGGTCGATCAAATAAGAGACAACTTTTTGCTTTGGTTTCGCCTAAAGATGGAACGAAGATTTCAAAATCGTTGGAACCTTATCTTGAGGGAGGGCAACTCAATATTTTGTTCGGTTCTTGTAAATCTCAAAAGATTGTTAAGAGAGTTGTCGAGGTTAATGAGGTTTGTGATTTAACAATAAGTATTGTCTAGGGTCCATAATTACTTCCGGGATTGCGCCCTGTTTGTCTCTGGCTACCCTTATGCCACAGGATTTAAGACCGTGTTACTTCAGGTTCCGGGGACGGCCCGTATGTCTTTTCTTGTTTCTCTGTGAGTTAGGTTCAAGACCGTGTTACTTGAGGTTCCGCGATTGGCATCGTTGTCTTATATGGTTTTTTCTGTGCGGGAGATTCAAGACCGGTTACTTCAGGGTCCGTAATTGGGCCGTTTGTCTTCTCCAGTTTTCTGTTTGATAAGATTCAAGACCGTTTACTACAGGGTCCGTAATTGGCCGTTTATCTTCTGTGGTTTCCTTTTGAATAATTTCTGGACCGTGTACTTTAGTTGATTAGTTCCCTTATTTCTTTATTCATCTCATTTAGACTTAAAAATATTTTGCAGATTCGCGCAGTTTTTGTCAAAATCCTGCAGATATTTGTCTACCTCTTCATTCAATTGTTCAATGTAAAACTGAAAAATCTGCTTGTTTTTCTTCTCTTCACGCTTTATGTCATGCTTTTGCTGTTAGCTACAAGATGAATATACAAATTGGACTTATTATGGAGACAACTGAATTAATTTGTAATCAGAATGTATTTTTGAAGTTTGAAGCTTTGGCAAGTCTTAAAAGTGAGGAAAAGGCGGAAATAAATTTTTTTGAAATTGGAAGAATTAGAGGGGATGAGGAGGTTATTTTTATTTTTTTAATTTTTTGGCCTACTTTACCCAATTGACGGTTACAAAATTTTTCGTTTTATTTATACTTCGAGCTGATTGTGAGTCGACTGGAACCACCAATTGTCTGTGGGTCGGAATGCAGGCCTTTGAAGCCGCAAAACTATAATAGGACGACTGGTACCACTCTCTAATACCGGAATTCTCTGTGGGTCGAGATAAAGGCCTTTTACATCGAAAAACTATTAGGGGGACCATGCTCATTTTTACGAGTCAAAAATTCAAATAAGAGAAACGCTTATCTTTCTTAAGGTGAAGATTATTTTTTTCGGAACTGTCCACACTGGCTTTTTGGCTATACTTTGCTTGTTGGGATTTTAATTACTTTGTTGAGAATACTGGTTGAAGCTTTTATTTTTGTTCCTGTTGGTTATCTTTCTGGTTTGGATGGACAATAAAAAGGTTTGCTTTTTTTGGGGGGGGGGGGGGGGGGTTTGACCATTGATTTAATTATTTTGGTTTACAAGACGTAGAAGGTGATTTTCCAATTAGTTGAGGAGACTAGAGTTTTGCTGGGGCTTCGGACAATGCCAGTGTCAATAATGCAATCACAGTCCTATAAATATTTCGTAAATAGGCTCCGGTATAAGGCGGGTGTTGAAGTTGATTTCTCAATTTGGTCGAGAAGACTTAGGGGTCTTGTGTGTTAGGGCAAGACATTGTGTTTTCTTTACTTGACCGGATTTTCCTGAGGCCCAGTATCTGAGGGAACCTTCTAAAATATGTCTAAATTAAGCCAACCGGGTTTCAAAGACTAATAAAGCTAGTAAGGTCAATTTAGGCTTAGGGTCCTTAGTAAAAAGCCAGTAAAGCCTATCTACGCCTTGTCAAGGGCTAAGGTTCTCAGGAACTGACTGAACCCGTGAGTCGTCTTGAGCATTTTAAATTGTACCTCCCCATGCCTCAAGTAATCTGAGGACTCCATGAATCTAAATTACTCCTAGTTTCCAACTCAAACTATTTTTTTTTTTCATTTACGTAATTTACAGGGTACTCTTCTACAACGAATCCACTCACATTTATTTTTCGGTTTTGCCGGTCGTAGCAAATTCAAACGGGTTCAGAGACTGCATGGCGTTTTACTTATTATTCCTGTATTTGTATTGCTGGTTTTTACATTCTTCGTGATCAACCACAATTTACTTTTATTGCTGAAAGCTTTAGGAATTGGCCTAATCATCATTTGCCAACGTAATTTTTTAGTTTTTTTTCTTGCAAATTTTTGGGTGTCTCAGGCATGGCCGTAGCCAGTATTTTTTCGCGGGGCGCAAGGGGGTTATCGGTTCGACGCAAACTGAAGATTCTTTGGTTCGGTTATGGATATTCGAAGTTCCAAAGAATCGTCAACTTTTTTTGAATAAATTTTGTCATGCTTTCCTGATTGTAAGTATAGTCAAGTCTAACGCATTCTAGTAGAGCTTATAACTCTTATAACTAGGCTTATAAAAGTTGGATCAAGTCAGACACGTGGACAAGGAAAATTTTTGGGTGGGGAAGGGTCTTCGACGTAGACTTGGCTCGCGATGACTGTCTGCTCCCATTTCCTGCTCTTATATATTCCCTGCTCCTATTCCAAATATCTAACTTTTTCTTACGTATGTTCGTTCTAAATTTTTATCTCTTCAGCCCCGTCTGGTGGTATTATGTTATCCAAACTGGATTTTATTGGTCATTAATCTTCAGGTTTATTTTACTGTTTTTTTCAAAACTTTTTAAGTTTCCCAAATTTTAAGCATTTTGACTTTTGATGTAAAAGATCAGATCACATTGAAATGGCTCTGCACCATATGGCTACGATTATTTTATTGGCTATGAGTTTCACCGTAAATTTTGTACGATTTGGATCCATGATTCTTTTGATCCATGACTGTGCGGATATTTTCTTGTTGGTTTTTTTATTTTTTTATCTGGTCTTTTCCGATTAGTTGTTCTATTCGTTCTTTTAAAATCCATCTAAAATGTTTCGAGTTCCAGTAAATGTCTAAAACCCTCCCAGAAACGTGTTAAGCTATCACTTCTTACAATGTAACCCGATCCAAGAAACATTTGAAAACTTGTCAGAAGCCGGCTTTTCGCATGGGATAAGTTTCCATGAAATGAAGAATTTTTTCTTGGCTCGAAGTCCGACTTGACTTATTCTTAATCTGCTCATTCTCTATTCAGAATAAGGTTGGCGGTTCCTTGTATCCGGAAATCGGTTCGGTTATCCAGGCCAGTAGCCAAGGGGTAGAGGCTACGGGCCTGCGGTTATCGGTTCCGATTCCGGATCGCCAACCATAATGGAGGGACACTTATTTAAAAAATCGTTCTTCACAAAATTTTAGAGAACTTGGAGAGCTATTTCGCTATGCTGGCTGGGACAAAGCTGTAACCATGACTTTAGTGTTTTTATGTTTGTTTGGATATCAACTCGACTTTTTTATTTTCCATTTGTAATGCTTCGATGTATGATTTTTGATGGACCAACTTTAATACAGGAATCTTATCGGTTTGTATTTTTTTAGAATTTTTAAAAAATATTTATGGGGTTTCTAATTCTGAATTTATTTTCTAAATTTTTACCGAAACGATTTTTGACCTAATTTAAATTTTTTTTGGATTTTTAAGAAATTAAAAAAATAATTTTGTTATGTCCAAGGCTATGAGTTGATATTCGATGATTTTTGTTATTTTTCTAGTCCGTACCGAATTTAAATTTTTTTCGATTCGACTATTTTCTTAAAAATATTTTTCAATTTAAAGAATTGTTAAATTTCTTGGTTTATTAAAAATTTAAGTTGTGAAGAAAACCTTTATAAATGTCCCAAGGTGTTTAAAGGCAAGGGAAAAAATGAGGGTTGAATCCAAGTATTGTGCCCCATTTTTTCGGATTTTTTTTTCTCCACTAACATTTGCGTCTTTTATGTTATTGTAAGGACTAACATGGAAACCTCCCGAACAAATGAGTCAACACCAGGCCTGTAACCAGGTGTTTCTAATATTACTGCAAGATGGTCAGGGAATCAATTCCTCCCAGCTCTACAAAATAAAAGAATTCTATCTAAAAAAATTTTTCTATTTTTCTAGCTTCGCCCATCGTCAACATCAACAAGCTTTCATTTGTCAATTTGCCAACTTTTTCATTTAAAGTTTTAATTTTAAGCTTCATACGGCCATTTTCAAGCTTAAAAAAATTAAAGACTAAAAGAAAAATAATTTAAGCAGATTTTAACAAAATTCTATAAAAAGGTCGTACCCTACACTTAAGATGCGAAAAATATGTGTGTGTAATCTAATAGGCCTCACCCAACTAAAAAAATTTTTTTTTGGAATTCCTGGAAATAACAATGCCAAAAAAGTTAAAAAAGTATCCAAAATCGAGTGTAAATTTAGAGGTCCAACCTAAACCCATAAAACAATAAAAAATTAACCTTCAACTTGCGAATAGCCTTGCGCAAACTTTCCTTGAAAATGGAATTTTAAATTGAGAAATAAAACAATGAAACCAAACCTTTTCGTTCTCCAACAAGATGACTGTATTACGAACCAGCATCGCATCTTGTTTGATTATTGCAAGCTAGAAAAATAGAAAAATTTTTTTAGATTAGAATTCTTTTATTTTGTAGAGCTGGGAGGAATTGATTCCCTGACCATCTTGCAGTAATATTAGAAACACCTGGTTACAGGCCTGGTGTTGACTCATTTGTTCGGGAGGTTTCCATGTTAGTCCTTACAATACATAAAAGACGCAAATGTTAGTGGAGAAAAAAAATCCCGAAAAAATGGGGCACAATACTTGGATTCAACCCTCATTTTTTCCCTTGCCTTTAAACACCTTGGGACATTATAAAGGTTTTCTTCACAACTTAAATTTTAATAAACCCAAGAAATTTAACAATTCTTTAAATTGAAAAATATTTTTAAGAAAATAGTCGAATCGAAAAAAATTTAAATTCGGTACGGACTAGAAAAATAACAAAAATCATCGAATATCAACTCATAGCCTTGGACATAACAAAATTATTTTTTTTAATTTCTTAAAAATCCAAAAAAAATTTAAATTAGGTCAAAAAAATCGTTTCGGTAAAAATTTAGAAAATAAATTCAGAATTAGAAACCCCATAAATATTTTTTAAAAATTCTAAAAAAATACAAACCGATAAGATTCCTGTATTAAAGTTGGTCCATCAAAAATCATACATCGAAGCATTACAAATGGAAAATAAAAAGTCGAGTTGATATCCAAACAAACATAAAAACACTAAAGTCATGGTTTGTGACAGCTTTGTCCCAGCCAGCATAGCGAAATAGCTCTCCAAGTTCTCTAAAATTTTGTGAAGAACGATTTTTTAAATAAGTGTCCTCCATTATGGTTGGCGATCCGGAATCGGAAACCGATAACCGCAGGCCCGTAGCCTCTACCCCTTGGCTACTGGCCTGGATAACCGAACCGATTCCGGATACAAGGAACCGCCAACCTTATTCTGAATAGAGAATGAGCAGATTAAGAATAAAGTCAAGTCGGACTTCGAGCCAAGAAAAAATTCTTCATTTCATGGAAACTTATCCCATGCGAAAAGCCGGCTTCTGACAAGTTTCAAATGTTTCTTGGATCGGGTTACATTGTAAGAAGTGATAGCTTAACACGTTTCTGGGAGGGTTTTAGACATTTACTGGAACTCGAAACATTTTTAGATGGATTTTAAAAAAATTGTTAGATGGATTTTAAAAGAACGAATAGAACAATAATCGGAAAAGACCAGATAAAAAAATAAAAAAACCAACAAGAAAATATCCGCACAGTCATGGATCAAAAGAATCATGGATCCAAATCGTACAAAATTACGGTGAAACTCATAGCCAATAAAATAATCGTAGCCATATGGTGCAGAGCCATTTCAATGTGATCTGATCTTTTTACATCAAAAGTCAAAATGCTTAAATTTGGGAAACTTAAAAAGTTTTGAAAAAACAGTAAAATAAACCTGAAGATTAATGACCAATAAAATCCAGTTTGGATAACATAATACCACCAGACGGGGCTGAAGAGATAAAATTTAGAACGAACATACGTAAGAAAAAGTTAGATATTTGGAATAGGAGCAGGGAATATATAAGAGCAGGAAATGGGAGCAGAACAGTCATCGCGAGCCAAGTCTACGTCGAAGACCCTTCCCCCACCCAAAAATTTTCCTTGTCCACGTGTCTGACTTGATCCAACTTTTATAAGCCTAGTTATAAGAGTTATAAGCTCTACTAGAATGCGTTAGACTTGACTATACTTACAATCAGGAAAGCATGACAAAATTTATTCAAAAAAGTTGACGATTCTTTGGAACTTCGAATATCCATAACCGAACCAAAGAATCTTCAGTTTGCGTCGAACCGATAACCCCCTTGCGCCCCGCGAAAAAATACTGGCTACGGCCATGCCTGAGACACCCAAAAAATTTGCAAGAAAAAAAACTAAAAAAATTACGTTGGCAAATGATGATTAGGCCAATTCCTAAAGCTTTCAGCAATAAAAGTAAATTGTGGTTGATCACGAAGAATGTAAAAACCAGCAATACAAATACAGGAATAATAAGTAAAACGCCATGCAGTCTCTGAAACCCGTTTGAATTTGCTACGACCGGCAAAACCGAAAAATAAATGTGAGTGGATTCGTTGTAGAAGAGTACCCTGTAAATTACGTAAATGAAAAAAAATAGTTTGAGTTGGAAACTAGGAGTAATTTAGATTCATGGAGTCCTCAGATTACTTGAGGCACCACAATTTACTTTTATTGCTGAAAGCTTTAGGAATTGGCCTAATCATCATTTGCCAACGTAATTTTTTTAGTTTTTTTTCTTGCAAATTTTTTGGGTGTCTCAGGCATGGCCGTAGCCAGTATTTTTTTTCGCGGGGCGCAAGGGGGTTATCGGTTCGACGCAAACTGAAGATTCTTTGGTTCGGTTATGGATATTCGAAGTTCCAAAGAATCGTCAACTTTTTTTGAATAAATTTTGTCATGCTTTCCTGATTGTAAGTATAGTCAAGTCTAACGCATTCTAGTAGAGCTTATAACTCTTATAACTAGGCTTATAAAAGTTGGATCAAGTCAGACACGTGGACAAGGAAAATTTTTTGGGTGGGGAAGGGTCTTCGACGTAGACTTGGCTCGCGATGACTGTTCTGCTCCCATTTCCTGCTCTTATATATTCCCTGCTCCTATTCCAAATATCTAACTTTTTCTTACGTATGTTCGTTCTAAATTTTTATCTCTTCAGCCCCGTCTGGTGGTATTATGTTATCCAAACTGGATTTTATTGGTCATTAATCTTCAGGTTTATTTTACTGTTTTTCAAAACTTTTAAGTTTCCCAAATTTTAAGCATTTTGACTTTTGATGTAAAAAGATCAGATCACATTGAAATGGCTCTGCACCATATGGCTACGATTATTTATTGGCTATGAGTTTCACCGTAAATTTTGTACGATTTGGATCCATGATTCTTTTGATCCATGACTGTGCGGATATTTTTTTTCTCTTGTTGGTTTTTTTATTTTTTTATCTGGTCTTTTCCGATTAGTTGTTCTATTCGTTCTTTTAAAATCCATCTAACAATTTTTTTAAAATCCATCTAAAATGTTTCGAGTTCCAGTAAATGTCTAAAACCCTCCCAGAAACGTGTTAAGCTATCACTTCTTACAATGTAACCCGATCCAAGAAACATTTGAAAACTTGTCAGAAGCCGGCTTTTCGCATGGGATAAGTTTCCATGAAATGAAGAATTTTTTCTTGGCTCGAAGTCCGACTTGACTTTATTCTTAATCTGCTCATTCTCTATTCAGAATAAGGTTGGCGGTTCCTTGTATCCGGAAATCGGTTCGGTTATCCAGGCCAGTAGCCAAGGGGTAGAGGCTACGGGCCTGCGGTTATCGGTTCCGATTCCGGATCGCCAACCATAATGGAGGACACTTATTTAAAAAATCGTTCTTCACAAAATTTTAGAGAACTTGGAGAGCTATTTCGCTATGCTGGCTGGGACAAAGCTGTAACCATGACTTTAGTGTTTTTATGTTTGTTTGGATATCAACTCGACTTTTTTATTTTCCATTTGTAATGCTTCGATGTATGATTTTTGATGGACCAACTTTAATACAGGAATCTTATCGGTTTGTATTTTTTTAGAATTTTTAAAAAATATTTATGGGGTTTCTAATTCTGAATTTATTTTCTAATTTTTACGCGAAACGATTTTTGACCTAATTAAATTTTTTTTGGATTTTTAAGAAATTAAAAAAAATAATTTTGTTATGTCCAAGGCTATGAGTTGATATTCGATGATTTTTTGTTATTTTTCTAGTCCGTACCGAATTTAAATTTTTTTTCGATCGACTATTTTCTTAAAAATATTTTCAATTTAAAGAATTGTTAAATTTCTTGGGTTTATTAAAAATTTAAGTTGTGAAGAAAACCTTTATAAATGTCCCAAGGTGTTTAAAGGAAAGGGAAAAAATGAGGGTTGAACCAAGTATTGTGCCCATTTTTTCGGATTTTTCTCCACTAACATTGCGTCTTTTATGTTATTGTAAGGGACTAAACATGGAAACCTCCCGAACAAATGAGTCAAACACCAGGCCTGTAACCAGGTGTTTCTAATATTACTGCAAGATGGTCAGGGAATCAATTCCTCCCAGCTCTACAAAATAAAAGAATTCTAATCTAAAAAAATTTTTCTATTTTTCTAGCTTGCAATAATCAAACAAGATGCGATGCTGGGTCGTATACAGTCATCTTGTTGGAGAACGAAAGGTTTGGTTTCATTGTTTTATTTCTCAATTTAAAATTCCATTTTCAAGGAAAGTTTGCGCAAGGCTATTCGCAAGTTGAAGGTTAATTTTTTATTGTTTTATGGGTTTAGGTTGGACTCTAAATTTACACTCGATTTTGGATACTTTTTAACTTTTTGGCATTGTTATTTCCAGGAATTCCAAAAAAAAATTTTTTTAGTTGGGTGAGGCTATTAGATTACACACACATATTTTTCGCATCTTAAGTGTAGGGTACGACCTTTTTATAGAATTTTGTTAAAATCTGCTTAAATTATTTTTCTTTTACTCAAAAAATTTTTTAAGCTTGAAAATGGCCCGTATGAAGCTTAAAATTAAAACTTTAAATGAAAAAGTTGGCAAATTGACAAATGAAAGCTTGTTGATGTTGACGATGGGCGAAGCTTAGAAAAATAGAAAAATTTTTTAGATTAGAATTCTTTTATTTGTAGAGCTGGGAGGAATTGATTCCCTGACCATCTTGCAGTAATATTAGAAACACCTGGTTACAGGCCTGGTGTTGACTCATTTGTTCGGGAGGTTTCCATGTTAGTCCTTACAATAACATAAAAGACGCAAATGTTAGTGGAGAAAAAATCCGAAAAATGGGGCACAATACTTGGATTCAACCCTCATTTTTTTCCCTGCCTTTAAACACCTGGGACATTTATAAAGGTTTTCTTCACAACTTATTTTTAATAAACCCAAGAAATTTAACAATTCTTTAAATTGAAAAAATATTTTAAGAAAATAGTCGAATCGAAAAAAATTTAAATTCGGTACGGACTAGAAAAATAACAAAAAATCATCGAATATCAAATCATAGCCGTGGACATAACAAAATTATTTTTTTAATTTCTTAAAAATCCAAAAAAATTTAAATAGGTCAAAAATCGTTTCGGTAAAAATTTAGAAAATAAATTCAGAATTAGAAACCCCATAAATATTTTTTAAAAATTCTAAAAAAATACAAACCGATAAGATTCCTGTCTTAAAGTGGTCCATCAAAAATCATACATCGAAGCATTACAAATGGAAAATAAAAAAGTCGAGTTGATATCCAAACAAACATAAAAAACACTAAAGTCATGGTTACAGCTTTGTCCCAGCCAGCATAGCGAAATAGCTCTCCAAGTTCTCTAAAATTTTGTGAAGAACGATTTTTTAAATAAGTGTCCTCCATTATGGTTGGCGATCCGGAATCGGAACCGATAACCGCAGGCCCGTAGCCTCTACCCCTTGGCTACTGGCCTGGATAACCGAACCGATTTCCGGATACAAGGAACCGCCAACCTTATCTGAATAGAGAATGAGCAGATTAAGAATAAAGTCAAGTCGGACTTCGAGCCAAGAAAAAATTCTTCATTTCATGGAAACTTATCCCATGCGAAAAGCCGGCTTCTGACAAGTTTTCAAATGTTTCTTGGATCGGGTTACATTGTAAGAAGTGATTAGCTAACACGTTTCTGGGAGGGTTTTAGACATTTACTGGAACTCGAAACATTTAGATGGATTTTAAAAAAATTGTTAGATGGATTTTAAAAGAACGAATAGAACAATAATCGGAAAAGACCAGATAAAAAATAAAAAAACCAACAAGAAATATCCGCACAGTCATGGATCAAAAGAATCATGGATCCAAATCGTACAAAATTTACGGTGAAACTCATAGCCAATAAAATAATCGTAGCCATATGGTGCAGAGCCATTCAATGTGATCTGATCTTTTACATCAAAAGTCAAAATGCCTAAAATTGGGAAACTTAAAAAGTTTTGAAAAAACAGTAAAATAAACCTGAAGATTATGACATAAAATCCAGTTTGGATAACATAATACACCAGACGGGGCTGAAGAGCTAAAAAGATAATTTAGAACGAACATACGTAAGAAAAAGTTAGATATTTGGAATAGGAGCAGGGAATATATAAGAGCGGAAATGGGAGCAGAACAGTCATCGCGAGCCAAGTCTACGTCGAAGACCCTCCCCACCCAAAAAATTTTCCTGTCCACGTGTCTGACTTGATCCAACTTTTATAAGCCTAGTTATAAGAGTTATAAGCTCTACTAGAATGCGTTAGACTGACTATACTTACAATCAGGAAAGCATGACAAAATTATTCAAAAAAGTTGACGATTCTTTGGAACTTCGAATATCCATAACCGAACCAAAGAATCTTCAGTTTGCGTCGAACCGATAACCCTTGCGCCCCGCGAAAAAATACTGGCTACGGCCATGCCTGAGACACCCAAAAAATTTGCAAGAAAAAAAACTAAAAAAATACGTTGGCAAATGATGATTAGGCCAATTCCTAAAGCTTTCAGCAATAAAAGTAAATTGTGGTTGATCACGAAGGAATGTAAAAACCAGCATACAAATACAGGAATAATAAGGTAAAACGCCATGCAGTCTCTGAAACCCGTTTGAATTTGCTACGACCGGCAAAACCGAAAAATAAATGTGAGGGATTCGTTGTAGAAGAGACCCTGTAAATTACGTAAATGAAAAAAAAATAGTTTGAGTTGGAAACTAGGAGTAATTTAGATTCATGGAGTCCTCAGATTACTTGAGGCATGGGAGGTACAATTTAAATGCTCAAGACGACTCACGGGTTCAGTCAGTTCCTGAAACCTTAGCCCTTGACAAGCGTAGTAGGCTTTACTGGCTTTTTACTAAGGACCCTAAGCCTAATTGACCTTACTAGCTTTATTAGTCTTTGAAACCCGGTTGGCTTAATTTAGACATATTTTAGAAGGTTCCCTCAGATACTGGGCCTCAGGAAAATCCGGTCAAGTAAAGAAAACACAATGTCTTGCCCTAACACAACAAGACCCTAAGTCTTCTCGACCAAAAAAAAAAAATTTTTTGAGAAATCAACTTCAACACCCGCTTATACCGGAGCCTATTTACGAAATATTATAGGACTGTGATGCATTATTGACACTGGCATTGTCCGAGAGCCCCAGCAAAACTATAGTATCCTCAAACTAATTTGGAAAATCCCTTCTACGTCTTGTAAAACCAAAATAATTAAATCAATGGTCAAACCCCCCCCCCCCCCCCCCCAAAAAGAAAAACAAAGCAAACCTTTTTATTGTCCATCCAACCAGAAAGATACCAACAGGAACAAAAATAAAGCTTTCAACAGTATTCTCAACAAAGTAATTAAAATCCCAACAAGCAAGTATAGCCAAAAAGCCAGTGTGGACAGTTCCGAAAAAAATAATCCTCACCTTTAGAAAAGATAAGCGTTTCTCTTATTGAATTTTTGACTCGTAAAAATGAGCATGGTCCCCCTAATAGTTTTTCGATGTAAAAGGCCTTTATCTCGACCCACAGAGAATTCCGGTATTAGAGAGTGTGTTTGGGGCTGTATAGAGGGGTGGTACCAGTCGTCCTATTATAGTTTTGCGGCTTCAAAGGCCTGCATTCCGACCCACAGACAATTGGTGGTTCCAGTCGATCACAATCAGCTCGAAGTATAAATAAAACGAAAAATTTTGTAACGTCAATTGGGTAAAGTAGGCCAAAAATTAAAAAAATAAAAAATAACCTCCTCATCCCCTCTAATTCTTCCAATTTCAAAAAAATTTATTTCCGCCTTTCCTCACTTTTAAGACTTGCCAAAGCTTCAAACTTCAAAATACATTCTGATTACAAATTAATTCAGTTGTCTCCATAATAAGTCCAATTGTATATTCATCTTGTAGCTAACAGCAAAAAGCATGACATTAAAGCGTGAAGAGAAGAAAAACAAGCAGATTTTTCAGTTTTACATGAACAATGAATGAAGAGGTAGACAATATCTGCAGGATTTTGACAAAAACTGCGCGAATCTGCAAAATATTTTTAAGTCTAAATGAGATGAATAAAGAAATAAGGAACTAATCAACTAAAGTACACGGTTCAGAATTATTCAAAAGAGAAACCACAGAAGATAAACGGCCAATTACGGACCCTGTAGTAAACGGTCTTGAATCTTATCAAACAGAAAACTGGAGAAGACAAACGGCCCAATTACGGACCCTGAAGTAACCGGTCTGAATCTCCCGCACAGAAAAACCATATAAGACAAACGATGCCAAGCGCGGAACCTCAAGTAACACGGTCTGGAACCTAACTCACAGAGAACAAGAAAAGACATACGGGCCGTCCCCGGAACCTGAAGTAACACGGTCTTAAATCCTGTGGCATAAGGGTAGCCAGAGACAAACAGGGCGCAATCCCGAAGTAATTATGGACCCTAGACAATACTATTGTTAAATCACAAACTCATTAACCTCGACAACTCTCTTAACAATCTTTTGAGATTTACAAGAACCCGAACAAAATATTGAGTTGCCCTCCCTCAAGATAAGGTTCCAACGATTTTGAAATCTTAGTTCCATCTTTAGGCGAACCAAAGCAAAAAGTTGTCTCTTATTTGATCGACCTGCTTTCAGTAAATGAAGGGCAAAATGATAGCAAATTGATTAGTTGAATTTAAAGTTGGAGTAATTAGAAGAGTAGTCATTTTAGTAATTATAAGGCGTAATGTTAAAATCTGAAAAAGTATATTTAATTAAAAATGGCGCAACCGAATTAAAAATCAATCAAAATCTGTTGACAAAGAAGGAAATACGCCGTAAAATTAACGTTAAATGATCTCGATCTGGAATTAAAAAATGGGTCAAGGCAAACCGAAGAAAGTTGTTGAGGATGAAACTTGTGTACGTAAGACTCAAATGTACAAAATTTAAATGGGATGAATTGACATTAAACAGAATGCCAAAAATAAAATCGATAAAAACACGGCAGGAGAGATCAGTATAGAAAATCATACCCCTCTACCCTCCTATGGTTTTCCCTATAAAACTCAACTCCCCCCCCCCTTCCCATGAACTACAAAACCTCCAAAAACTCTTTCCACCACTGAAGCACATTCTGCTTTGTCCTATACCATCCATACCACTAATTTGAGCTAAAACTTTCAAAAATTCCTTGAAACAGAAAATTGAAAAAAAAAAAACAAAGACAAAAAAGACAAGGACAAAAAAAAACAAGAAAATGAGAAAGAAAGGTTTGAGGTCATTCGCCTCGGCGATATTTTAGCAAGCACTTTTTCATTTAAAAAATTTTGAAGATTTACGAGGCCAATAGTTGATGAGGAAGAGGCATGTAGGACGAGAGATGAGAATGTAGACGAGCCACCACCAGCTGGTGCATGGCAGTAGTGAAACCTGGCTGAAAATCACCCCTCCCATTATAAATTTGTATTTTTTTATTTTTTAATAAAAAAAAACCACACCCCAGCACATCCAACATCACATAAGAAGGCAGGCGACGGTAATAGGTTGGAATTTCGCCCCCCCTTTTTTTCACCGTTTC
>JARQAB010000251.1:0-42021 GCA_036172955.1 Meloidogyne arenaria
GGAAAGTCTTGTATATTTTCCCAATTTATTGAAAAATGTTTCAACCAATACATGATTCTACAAATGGTTGCAATTTGGAGTAAAAAATATTAATATGATGGAAAACAAATTAAATTACAAATCTGGGACACTGATGGTTTGTTTGTAATTTAAGTATTGGTTCTTCTAATGTTTATGATAAATCATAAAAGGATAACATTATACCCTTATTTAATTAATTGGTAATTTTGAATTTCGTACCCCCCCCTTTTTTCTTTCTCAGTGTTAAAAATAGCCAGTCTTCAGAAGAATGTAGAACACAACGAACTGTGTCGAATGACACCGAAATCAAAAAATTCGATTTGATTTGAGCAAGATACAGACATCATAAATTTAAAAATCATAGGGCGAAAAAAACTATAAGTCGAGAGTTTATACAAATGGTAGCTCATTCAACTCAGCTCAATTAGTTTATAACCTAACACTTTCTGACAATTTCAACATATTGAAAAGTTTAAGAGGGGGGGGGGGTACGAAAGTCAAAATTACCAATTAATCTATAAATTATAGATCAAGAATCATTTCGTCCAATTACTCGTTCTTATTATCAAGGAGCTGCTGGTGTTTTGCTTGTTTATGACATAACTCGGTAAAATATTTTCATTTTATTTTAAAATTTTATAAAAATATAGACGTGACACCTTTAATCATTAACATCTTGTTAAAAATGCACGAAAGAATTCGAATTCTAATATGGTTATTATGTTGATTGGCAATAAAAGGTTTTGTTTAAAAGGTATTGGCGAAAATTAACTTTTCTTTTAAAGTGATCTTAAATCTAGCCGTGAGGTTAAACGTAAAGAGGGTGAATCATTTGGTCGTGAAAATGGTTTGGTCTTTATGGAGACTTCAGCAAAAACGGCAGCTAATGTTGAAAAAGCTTTTATTGATACTGCAAAGGAAATCTATAGGAAGATTAAGGAGGACGCTTTTGACATCGTTGAGGTTTGTAAAATTTTTATTGAAAAAAAAAATATTTAAATTTTTTGAATAACAATGACGTTTATGTTGATTCAATTTATGATAGAGTAAATTTTTTTGAGAAAATATTGGAAAAACCAATGCGAAACGCAGCTTTTAACGCACGGCTCAGTATACACAAAATGGTAATTTTAATAATAATGTAGCAGGTAGATAAATTCTGGGACACATAAGTAGGCGCGTTGCCATAACGATCGCCAAAACCATAAAATTGGTGTTTTCTGACCCTTATTATTTTGGTACCAATCTCATTATCTTCGACGAGAGGAATCGTTTAATATAGATGTGGTAAGATCTCGTAGCATCATGCACCAAGTTATGGCTTTTACTTGGGCTTTTACTTGGGCTGTACTTGGGCTTGTACTCATAATTCCTAGTTGAAAACGACCAAGCTGTATCTAGATCCCGTCCAATTATATAAAATAAAATACGTCCGGACCGTGGAAGAATCCGTTTATCTAAAAAAAGAAAGAAATCTATGGTTCTTTAGAAGAACGTTGCTGAGTGCTTTTATATTAAAATCGTTTACAGTTTTTTATTCTCAGTTGACGCTTTATTTGATTCATATCCTTGTCTAATGAGCAACAGGAAGAAGTTTCGGAGTTTTTATTGAATTTTTAAAAACGATTTTAACCTCAGTCATTTAAAAGGATGTTGTTGTTACCACTAGTGGTTGAGCAATTCCTTAATGAGGGTGTGTTATTCTGACCAATGGAGGAAGTACTCATCAATCACCACAACCGGCTGCTGCTAATTTGGTTATTGTCTTCTACTACGTAACTTGTTTTTTTATATTAAAAAATATTTTAAAATTTTATTTCCAGAGTCGATAATTGCTCCTCCTCCTGGTTTGGAAAAAGGTCAACGAGAAAAAAAAGGCATGAAACAAAAACCTCCTCTAACTTCCAAAGTTTTCACCTATATTTTTTCTCCGAATGGTCAGACTCGTTCCTTTCTCCCACCCCAATTGCCTTTCTATATTTTTGATAGCAATCAAACAAAAACATAAAGTTTTTTCCTTGCTTCCTTCTCCATTTGCCAAAACTTGTTCTATTTTTATAAGTTGAGAAACAAAATTAATACGGTTCTTACTTTGTTGCATATACGTTCAGTTGTATAAAATCAAATAATCCTTTTTGTTTGATTGCTAGCAAATATAGAGAGGCAATTGGGGTGGGAGAAGAAAAGGAAAGAGTCTGACCATTCGGGAAAAGTATAGGTGATGACAACTTTGGGAAGTTAGAGGAGGGTTTGTCAGGTTCAATATTACGCTATCTCCTACTTGGTGTTGGACTATTTTACAGGTTCAAATCCAAAAATTAAATCTAGAAGATTTTTACCAAAAAGATTTAAAGAAAACATTTTTTAGAACCTTTCCCATATTTTCGGTTATGATTATTTTTGTCTTAAAGCTCATTACTTTCTAAGTTTAACTATTTATGTTTTTAGGAGCAACGTCCCACAAGTTATAATCGATTTTCACTAGATGAAAGTGAAGTTATTTCACCAAAACCAACGATTCCACAGTTCAAATTCCTCCGATCCAAGAGGAAGAAAGGAATCATTGCAGTCGTTGCGGTCAACACTTAATGAAATTCTCAAAACAGAGAGAGCTCTCAAATAAACAACACCAATTGAACCTAATACATAATAGTGGGTTTGGAGTGGAATAAACAGTATACTAAAAATCTATAAAATTATTTTTAAACCATATTAGAAAAGAATATTTATTAAAACTTTGTGTATAAATTTAGCAATTGTTGCAAGTTACTTCGACCTGCAACGAGTAATGATGGTCAACAACAACAACTTTCCTGCACAGATGGTAGTGGTGCTGAGTTTGTTGGTGGTGTTGGCAAGTTATGTTTTTAAAATATTTTTAAATATAAATTTAATTTTGTGTGGAGGCCTGTTACCACTCCTAGGAGTGGAAGATGGGTACCATCCAGGTTGGAGGCCTGTTACCACTCCTAGGAGGTGGAAGATGAGTACCATCCAGGTTGGAGGCCTGTTACCACTCCTAGGAGTGGAAGATGGGTACCATCCAGGTTGGAAGGGCCTGTTACCACTCCTAGGAGTGGAAGATGAGTAACCATCCAGGTCTGGAGGCCTGTTACCCACTCCTAGGAGTGGAAGATGGGTACCAAACAGATTGGAGGCCTGTTACCACTCCTAGGAGTGGAAGATGGGTACCATCCAGGTTGGAGGCCTGTTACCACTCCTAGGAGTGGAAGATGGGTTACCATCCAGGTTGGAGGCCTGTTACCACTCCTAGGAGTGGAAGATGGGTACCATCCAGGTTGGAGGCCGTTACCACTCCTAGGAGTGGACAGATGGGTACCATCCAGGTTGGAGGCCTGTTACCACTCCTAGGAGTGGAAGATGGGTCCATCCAGTGTTGGAGGCCTGTTACCACTCCTAGGAGTGGAAGATGGGTACCAAACAGATTGGAGGCCTGTTACCACTCCTAGGAGTGGAAGATGGGTACAAACCAGGTTGGAGGCCTGTTACCACTCCTAGGAGTGGAGATGGGTCCATCCAGGTTGGAGGCCTGTATACCACTCCTAGGAGTGAAGATGGGTACCATCCAGGTTGGAGGCCTGTTACCACTCCTAGGAGTGGAAGATGGGTACCAACAGGGGTCCTAATTCTTAAATATAAGAAAATTAAAAAATTTTTGCCAAATAATTTAATAAAAATTTTTGCAGCACAATGCCAGGAACAAGAGAAGACAAAAAGAAAAAAAACTGAATACCGTCTACAGAAACAAGTGAGAATTTTGGAAATTTTTAAAAAATTTGTTTATTTAAAAATTTTTTTTAATTTAAAATAAACTAAAATTATTTAACCTTAAGAATGGCTCCGTCTGAGTTGCGGACCACACGCCTTTTTAATTTAAAAATTATTACGGCAGAAAAATTTTTTTTATTTATTTAAGGGCAGAAAAGTAAAATATAAAATAAATAAACCACAAAAAAGTAATTTAATTCCCTCTCCATTTTTATTCACCTAAGAGCTTTCAACGAGTAGAAAAATTTTAAGAAATACGGACTACTATAGGACCACACACTGCGAAAGGCAAAAAGGAAAAGGAGGAAAGCAAAGAATGTGTAGAATGTGAAGTGCTTACCTATTTTCCGTACGCAAGGAAACTATAACAAATTTTTTTCTATAATTACATTAACGGATTTTGCTACACACATTTTTCTTTGTTTTTTTTTATTTTTTATGAAATAATATTCTAAAAACTAACTAGTGCGTTGCTGGCGTTTTATTAGCTATTTGCTATCTAAGTCAAATGAGGAAAATAAAAATGTAAACACACCCAAAAAAAAAAAAAAATACACACAAAAAATATCTATAATAAAAAATATAAAATAAATGAACACAAATAATTAGAGTTGGTTTGGGGCCCGAAGCTTCGGGGGCGGGTGTGTCGGGGTACGGGGTTTTCAATTGTTTGCGAGGTGGGGGGGGGGGGCGGGCGGAATGGCGGGGTCGGGGGTCAAAATTTGCTCGGGACGGTTGATGGGAACGGGGGTATAATAAAAATTTAAAAAAGAAATTCTCAAAAAATAAGCCGTTTTCGTATAATTTTGTAAATTTATTAAAAAATTAATGAGAATAAGTAGGGATTAAATTATTTTTATGGATATAAAGAGTATATATGGGAAGATACTACATTTGGACGGATTAGAGAAGATTGAAGAGATTAACTGACATATCTGATGATATAAACGGTTCAAAGATTAAAGCGACGCGCGAAAATTTTGCGAATTCTGGAATAAGGTTGGCGATTCCGGATAACAGAAGATTTCCCACGAACCGCCAAACTTATTCTGGATATCCATGAAGCCAGATGTTTTCCATTTTCTGCGCCGCAGGAGAAAATTTTTGAATTTTTAGCACTAACCAAAAAATATCGCATTGTTTCTTATGGTTGTTAATATTCAAAAATGAAATTAACAATTTAAAATTAAAATTTAACTCTTATAATTTATTTCGGTCAAAAAATGTCAAAAGAAACGAGTCACTCAACCAAACGTCTCTTTGAAAATTATAAAAAGAATTTAGTTATTACATTCATTTTTCCTTCAAAATAAAAGTCCAAAGTAAATTGGGAGGGAATTTTCTAAATTTTTCTCTTTAAATTCCTCTAAAAGATGGAATTTTATGGGGTCTTACCCCCGACAACCCCGAAAGTTTTTCGGGTCGGGGGACGGAGTTTTTGAATTGTTTCGGGGCGGGGAACGGGGTCGGGGAAAACCTGAAAAAATCGTTCGGGGAACGGGGTCGGGGCGCAACTCTAAAAATAATGAACTAAAATACCGTATTTTCTCTAATAGAATGACAGTCATTCTATTTTCATATACCCCAAAAAAGTGTCATTCAATTAGAGATGTCATTCAATTGGAGACTGTCACTTTATTTTTCATTACTAATTCTTGGACACAAAAATGGAAAATTTTAAGTAATTTTTTATTAAATTTTTTCAATATTTAAAAAATTGATGAATCACTATTGTATCCATTCTCTTCGTCTTGATCTAAATCAATAGTTTCAAAATTGTTTGTCAAATCATCAATACTTTTCTTCACTTAAGGATGTTTTAAGAAGACCAAAAGCATTTGGACAAGGACCATTTGGTTTTAAACAATGAATCAACTCAAATTCATCAGTTTTCATAATTCACAAACTTTAAACGATTTAACAATCATCTCCTCATCAATTGAGTCCCAAGTTTGTTTCTATAATTGAGAACATTTCTAATTTATTTTAAAAAAAGCTTACCAACTATCCATGAAGATTGAGATTAAACATCTGGTTGGGTGGGCGGATTTGGGCCGCTCTCATATTACCAGCAGCTGTAAATGATTTTTCGCCATTATTCATCCATTCCTCATAGCATTCTCTTATCTATGTATGATTAAATTGAAGTAATAAAAAATAAAAACCTTTGATTTAAAAACACAATTTAAAACAACGTCACCAGGTTGCAAAAACTTAGTAGTTCCACCTGGAATTACACAAGTATCAACATTCATTTGTTTAAGTTTTCCTTTTGTTTGTTGGCTAATATGGCATCGATAAGCGTCCCAAATTAACAATCTTTTTTCAAAGATAAATCGCCGAACACTAACACTCGACTTAAATAATTAATTTATAATCTCTAATTTTAATAACTAGTTAGATCGTCAACCTGAGATAATCACTAGTTAGATCGTCTGTCATCCACACATTTCCAGCCCAAGCAATAACAAGTTTATTACCAAATTGTTTTTCAATAGCTGGAATTGGTCTCTTTCGAGGTATTAAAACATAAGGTTTCATCTTTTTCCCATCCATACGTGCCGTCAAAAATACTGTAATACGTAACTTATCATGGCCTGATGTTAAAACTGAAACTTCTTTGGAACCTAAAAACCTAATGTTTCAAAAAATTAAAATTTTATACCCTTTTGTGCAATACAACGACTGTTCGAACAATCAAGCCATATGGCTGTTTCATCACTGGCATAAACACAATTAGCCGAAAAAATCTTCAGATACAAGTTTATTTCGAACATAAACGATAAACTTAACCTAAAAATTAAAATGAATCTAATAGAATACCCGAATAAACTCACAACTTCTTGCTCATAAAATTCAGGCGGTTTCTGACAAACAGTTGTCTGCATTCTACAACTAAGATTATGTCTTAAAAGAAATTTTTGCAACCATCCAACGCTAGCAACAAATGTAGCACTTTCATCCAAAATATTAATTTTACTATAAATTTCTTTCGCCTTGTTTTGAATCATTCTTCTGGTACTCTTTGCTTTTTCTTTCTTAACTCATTAAACCAACTAAGAACTTCTTCATCCAATTCTACATTTTTAAGTGACGGCCGCACCTGGAAGACGACTTTTTGTTGATTTTTTATTCATTCACTAAATAAAAATAAATAAAATAAAGTTTACCTTAATTAAAAAACTTACAGAAAATATTCCTCTTGTTTTATCCATTGTATCACACTTCCACGACACACTTTAAATCTCTTATGCGCTGCATTATTACCGTACATTTTTGCAAATTTAATAATTTCTAACTTTTTCTCAATTGTGTACGAGTGTCTTGCTTTCTTTTCTGAAGGACCTTCTCCGTCTGATATAGTTTCTACGTCTATTTCTTCATTACTTTCAGGACTATCATTGTTAAAACTAATGAGATTAATATTTGGTATACCTAATAAAATTTTATTTGATTTTGAAATAAAAAAATAAAAATGTCATTCAATTAGAGATGTCATTCACTGGAGACTGTCATTCTATTTTTCATATACCCCAAAAAAGTGTCATTCAATTAGAGATGTCATTCAATTAGAGATGTCATTTAATTAGAGTAAATACGGTACGTAAGGTTTAATTTTAATTCCCTCTCCCTTTATATTTACCTAAGAGCTTTCAATAAAGCAGAAAAAACTAAAAAAAATCGTTCGGAAAAAACCACTTTAGGACCACCCACGGCGGATGGAAAAAGAACAGGAGGAAACAAGCATGTGCTTTCCGAACACAAAAATGAATAAAAAAAATTTTTGTTTGAATAAAAAATTTTTGTCTTGTTTATAGAATGTTAAGTAAAAAATAAATAAAAGTGAGTAATTGAATGTACATCAAACAAATCAGCAATACCCAAATAAAAAGTTTTTAATTTAATCAAAAAAATATTTTAATTTGATAATTTAAATTGAAACAGACAACTCAAAAACAACACAAAATTAACCATTCAATATGTAAAATTCTTTAAGAACTAAATGTTTTCAAATATCCTATTTAAAAGGTTTTGACTCCAAATCAGGGGCTTTCGAATGAGCCCAAAATAAGAATTTAAAAGAAACCATAAGGGTTCGAAAATATTTTTTAAAGATCCTTACCCCTGATTAGTTGATTTTCGAGGTATCTGGATCTGACTTCAAGTAAAGATATGGCCCTAATTTCTTTTATTTTTAATAAAGGAGAGGTAACTCATTATTGAATAATTCAATAACTCATTATTCAATTATTGAAATATAAGATTATCCATATTTGATTGTTTTTCTTTATAAAACCTACAAATGGACTTTGAAGTTAAAAAATTAATTTTAATCTTAAAATTCTCAAAATTCTTACCTGCGGCGCTGAAAAAACTTATTAGGATAAGAATATAAATTATTTAAGCTAAAATAAATTTTTAGATTGTATTTTATTAGCGTACTTATATTTTGAAAATTTTTCCCCTATGTACTTCCAAATTAAACTTTCTGTACTTATATACTTACCGTATTTACTCTAATTAAATGACATCTCTAATTGAATGACATCTCTAATTGAATGACACTTTTTTGGGGTATATGAAAAATAGAATGACAGTCTCCAGTTGAATGACATCTCTAATTGAATGACATTTTTATTTTTTATTTCAAAATCAAATAAAATTTATTAGGTATACCAAATATTAATCTCATTAGTTTTAACAATGAATAGTCCTGAAAGTAATGAAGAAATAGACGTAGAAACTATATCAGACGGAGAAGGTCCTTCAGAAAAGAAAGCAAGACACTCGTACACAATGAGAAAAAGTTAGAAATTATTAAATTTGCAAAAATGTACGGTAATAATGCCGCGCATAAGAGATTTAAAGTGTGTCGTGGAAGTGTGATACAATGGATAAAACAAGAGGAATATTTTCTGTAAGTTTTTTAATTAAGGTAAACTTTATTTTATTTATTTTATTAGTGAAATGAATAAAAAATCAACAAAAAGTCGTCTTCCAGGTGCAGGCCGTCACTTAAAAAATGTAGAATTGGATGAAGAAGTTCTTAGTTGGTTTAATGAGTTAAGAAAGAAAAAGCAAAGAGTAACCAGAAGAATGATTCAAAACAAGGCGAAAGAAATTTATAGTAAAATTAATATTTTGGATGAAAGTGCTACATTTGTTGCTAGCGTTGGATGGTTGCAAAAATTTCTTTTAAGACATAATCTTAGTTGTAGAATGCAGACAACTGTTTGTCAGAAACCGCCTGAATTTTATGAGCAAGAAGTTGTGAGTTTATTCGGGTATTCTATTAGATTCATTTTAATTTTTAGGTTAAGTTTATCGTTTATGTTCGAAATAAACTTGTATCTGAAGATTTTTCGGCTAATTGTGTTTATGCCAGTGATGAAACAGCCATATGGCTTGATTGTTCGAACAGTCGTTGTATTGCACAAAAGGGTATAAAATTTTAATTTTTTGAAACATTAGGTTTTTAGGTTCCAAAGAAGTTTCAGTTTTAACATCAGGCCATGATAAGTTACGTATTACAGTATTTTTGACGGCACGTATGGATGGGAAAAAGATGAAACCTTATGTTTTAATACCTCGAAAGAGACCAATTCCAGCTATTGAAAACAATTTGGTAATAAACTTGTTATTGCTTGGGCTGGAAATGTGTGGATGACAGACGATCTAACTAGTGATTATCTCAGGTTGACGATCTAACTAGTTATTAAAATTAGAGATTATAAATTAATTATTTAAGTCGAGTGTTAGGCGATTTATCTTTTGAAAAAAGATTGTTAATTTGGGACGCTTATCGATGCCATATTAGCCAACAAACAAAAGGAAAACTTAAACAAATGAATGTTGATACTTGTGTAATTCCAGGTGGAACTACTAAGTTTTTGCAACCTGGTGACGTTGTTTTAAATTGTGTTTTTAAATCAAAGGTTTTTATTTTTTATTACTTCAATTTAATCATACATAGATAAGAGAATGCTATGAGGAATGGATGAATAATGGCGAAAAATCATTTACAGCTGCTGGTAATATGAGAGCGGCCCAACCAGATGTTTATCTTCAATGGATAGTTGGTAAGCTTTTTTTAAAATAAAATTAGAAATGTTCTCAATTATAGAAGCTTGGGACTCAATTGATGAGGAGATGATTGTTAAATCGTTTAAAGTTTGTGGAATTATGAAAACTGATGAATTTGAGTTGATTCATTGTTTAAAACCAAATGGTCCTTGTCCAAATGCTTTTGGTCTTCTTAAAACATCCTTAAGTGAAGAAAGTATTGATGATTTAACAAACAATTTTGAAACTATTGATTTAGATCAAGACGAAGAGAATGGATACAATAGTGATTCATCAATTTTTTAAATATTGAAAAAATTTAATAAAAAATTACTTAAAATTTTCCATTTTTGTGTCCAAGAATTAGTAATGAAAAATAAAGTGACAGTCTCCAATTGAATGACATCTCTAATTGAATGACACTTTTTTGGGGTATATGAAAAATAGAATGACTGTCATTCTATTAGAGAAAATACGGTATATACGCTTAACACTTATTGTACTTATATACGCTTAACATTTTCTAGATAACAGCCCTGCTCTAAATCATTTTTATAATTAATTGCAAATCCCCTTCAAAAACACTATTTTCGTTTCAATGTGATTTAATACATATCATGTTAGTATTTTAAATTTTAGTCGTTTAAAACATTTATTAAACTAAATCTTTTTTTTTCAATTTTTATTTTGGTTATCCATTTATTTACTAAATGATTAATCACCATTAAAATGTGTTTTATCTCTTGTACTTTTTTTCTATTTAATTCATGCCACCAATCCTCTAGTTTATTTTATTTAAAGTCCTATTAAAAAAATATTGCTTTCATCTCTATTTTTGAAAGGAACATATGTATGTTTTTATTTTTTATGATTTGTAGGTCTAGCTGTTTTATTCCTTTTTATTTCAGTTATTTTGAGAGAATAAAAAACGAATTAAGTTTTCTTGATAAAAAAGAGCATAAACCAAAATATCCATCACACCTTTATTTTTATTGAATAATTCAAACTATTTTTTCTATCATTCCTGAATTTAAAATAAGAGAGTTTTTGCATTTTTCATAAAAATGAAAAATTTCTGCATTTTCCGGATCTACCGGGTATATCCGGATCTACCGGGTATACCAAATTCCATATCCTCGGAAAAATTTTTCAGAAAAAATTTAACAAACCCATTTGATTAAATTTGAGATTAAATAAAGATTAAGTGATGTTTCAGATAAAAAAAGTTTTGCTTTTTTTCTTTTGGTTTGGAAGGACATTTATTGCGCAGTAGGATACAGAGAGAATGAGAAGAGAGTTGCGCGCGTTAAATTAAAAAATTAAATTAATTTAAAAATTCCAAAAAAATTAATAATTAATTTTTTGGTATATGTACGTATACATATTAAAATAATAATTTTCTTAAACCGGGGGTCGTAAACCGGCCAAAACCGAAAATTGAGGGTACCGGTTTTTAGCTGGTCGCCAACAACCCTATATTTTACCATTTTATTTAAAAATCTTTTTAAAATGATTATATTTTGATCAACATATTTTGATCAAAATTTTAAAAATTTTATCCCGATAAATTAAAATCAAATTTACCCAAATTTATTTATTTTATCACAAAATTATTTTTTAAATTCATTTTAAAATTTCCATTGTTTGTCTCTTTCTACATATGGCAACTTTTATCAGCTGCCTCGTCTGGCTTTTATCTAGTCACTAATTAAAAATAACAAAATATTAAAAAATTCTAAATTAAAAGAAAAAGTGCCCAACAGAGTTCTTGGGTCAAGAAAAATATATCTGGTCAGGTTTTAGAAAATTTCTCAAGACGGTTTGCGAATCGAAAACATGTCCGGGTAAAAGTATCCAATCGACCCTTGTGCCTAATTTCAATAAAAATATTTTATTTTGATTTTTCATAAAGTTTAATTTATTATTTAATATTATTTAAATTTTAAATAATTTTATTAAACCTACCCGATACATGTAAAAGGTTGGTGCCCACCGCATCCCCCAGCATTGCAACAATTCATTGAGCAACAATCTTCACTATATTCACAACCTAAATATATAAAAATAAAAAAAAATTCTGATTTCATCAGAAATTTAGACAAAATATATTTTATAAGCTTGTAAGGTAAGGGGTTTAGAGATTTATCCCTTTAATCCTTAAAATCCCTAAAATTTAAATTATTAAAATTTTGGTTAATTTCAGCCAAATTGACACACAATTTAATTTGATATTAAAAATAACAAAAAATTTATTTTATTAAAAAATTATAAATATTACTGCTATGTTTGAGGATATATATAGCTTAACTCGGGTTCTACTATTCTGGGGACTTGTATTAGACTGAATTACATTATTTAAATATTTATTTATTCATTCAATTTATTCTCCATATAAATATGGGATACAATAATAAGGGAGAGAAATGGTTAGGCCAAATCTGATAACGAGGAAAAGGTTGTGGTATTTATAGAGACAATTTAAAAGTAAATATACAGAAAGTGAATAACAAAAATAAGATAAGGAACGAGAATTGGATGATAACGTCGGGAGACCTTTTATTTAGAAAAAGGTCAACTTTATATTTGCATGTGAAAATGCAATTGTTTATTTGATTAAGCGAATGCAGCAATTACCTCGACCGTTGCTAGAACACCTTGAACTATTAGCTTCATTTAAAAAAATAACCAAAATAATAAAGAAGAGAAGGATAATTTTATTCATTTTTTTTAAATTAAAAAATTAAATAATATTATTCTAAATTTATTTAATAAAGAAATTTGTTTAATTTATTAAATAATTTAATAAAAATCTCAAAAAGAAGGCAAATTACTGAAATGCTAGATATTCTTTTGGATTTGGCTTTGTTTCAGCTATGGGGCGGAATAGAAGAAAAAAATAATTTTAATTAAAATAAAAATTAATTACTTACATAATTTATCTCAACAAAGTTTAAATAAGTTTTAATTTTTGTTTTAATTAAGTGTCATGAGTTATTAAAACATGTGATTTATTTATTTAGAGGATTAAATAATTTTAAATAAAATTAATTTATTTGTTCAAGACAGCTTTAATTGTCTAAATTAATAAAATTTAATTTAATATTTTTTTTAATTTTAGAAACGAAAAAAATTTTCTAAGAGGTAATTATAATAATTAAATTTAATTTTTTAAGCTATTTTATTAAATTATGACAGTAAATGAATTTATTATCTTTTGATATCTGTAAATAAATAAATAAATGAATGCATAAATAAATACAAATAAGTGATTTTTAATTAAATGTGGCTTGAAAATAAATAAAAAATTCAACATTGTTATCGTCCTCAGTAGGGTTGCCGCGGGTACAAAAAATTTTCGGGTAAGGGTATCGGGTTGGGGTTACGGGTTTTCATTCGGGTGACGGGGTTCGGGTTGGTAAAAATTTTGGGTACGGTTATTAAATAGGGACGGTCGTGGCCGAAGGCCCGAGACTAAAAATATATTAAACATTTCTAAAATAGTTGAAATAGATTAGAAGAAGTTTGGATATGATTTTTGGAATATGATTGAAGCCACTGTACTGATAAATAGAAATAGAGGTTAGACAATGCCACATTGTAAATTGTTAAGATTTGCCATTTTAAAGAAATTATTTTTTTTCTCTCAAATATTTCTCAAACAATTTAATTAATTTATAAAAAATCAATAACCAAAAAAACAAAAAAAAATTATTTTAAAATATTTTATTTAACGGGACATTTTTTAAAACATTTGTCAAACATTTTAATAAATTTAAATATTAACTTACGCTATTAAAAAAAATTTAAAAATTAAAAAAAAAATTTTAAAAATTAATCCAAACGATTTAAAGTTTAAATTGAATAAAGTTGGTACTTTAATGTTGGCAATTTTTAAAATATTTGTGCAAACATTTAAAAAAATATTAAATATTAATTATATTTAACTTGCGCTTTTAAAAAAACTTTTTTAAATAATTTTTTAATTTAAAAAATTAAAACCAATCCACCTGAATAAATTTAGTAATTTAATGTTGGCAATTTGTTAAAATATTATTTATAAGCGTCTGAATGAAAAAGACATTCACTTATTTAAAAAATTATATTTAATAATCAATGATAATTTTTTCATTTTTTTATTTATTTATTATTATATTTGGAGTACTCTCTAAAATTACTTTGGCAGTTAAGCTTCAACAATGTGACATTCAGAGCTCAGGGGATGGGGCGCCTGTAGTATGTACTGAAAGTGGAGCTGTTAAGGGATATAAAGGAGATAATAATATTGCTATTTTTAAAGGTTGAAAAAATAAATTTATAAAATTAAAACAAAAAATTATTTTAAAGGCATTCCTTATGCCTCAGCACAAAGATGGAAAGAACCACAACCTGCACCAAAATGGAAAGGAATTAAAATAACCACAGATTTTGGTTCTTTTTGTGCTCAACCTTCGAATAATAATGGATTTACTGGATCAGAAGATTGTCTCTTTTTGAATGTTTTTACAAGTAAAAATAGAAATTTTAAATTAAAAATAGGTACTTTCTTTATTAAAGAAATCTCCTCAATTGGAAAAACTGATAAATTAAGTCCAGTATATATTTGGATACATGGTGGGGCTTTTACTATTGGTTCTGCTGCTTCAGGACCTTGGAGTGGTGAAGGTTTAGCAAGTAAAGGAATAGTTTTTGTATCAATTAACTATCGACTTGGACCATTTGGATTTATGGCACATCCAGCATTAAGTAAAGAAAATCCAAAAATTCATGGAAATTATGGTCTTTTGGATCAAATATTTGCAATTAAATGGGTTAAAAATAATATTGCTAATTTTGGAGGAGATCCAAAAAAAATTACTGTTGGTGGACAATCTGCTGGTATATTAATTTAAAAGTAAACAAAATAAAGTAGTGTGGGAGGAACATTTAGTAAAATGAAAGTAACACTTTAGTATATTGAGAGAAACATAAAAAGTAGAGTGGGAGGAACATAGGTATTAATTTGCTTTGTATATTTCATCCTTAAAGATAATTTTATATTATAATATCTTTACACATTTATTATAGGTGGAATGTCAATATATTATTTGGCTTTCTCCCCTCTTACAAAGGATTTAATGAAAGCAGTAACAATTGAAAGTGCTGGAGCTTTTTATCCAAATGATCCGAAACTTTGTTGGGTTAATCCTTTTTCGATCCAAGATGCAGAAAAAAATGGTGTTGCTCATCTATCATTTTTAGGAAAAGATGCTACTGCCAGTCAGCTACGTGCATTATCAACAGAACAAATTGTATGATATTTTATTAAAATTAATTTATTGATAACTAATAAATAAATCGAAAATAGGTTTATAAAGTTTTAAAAATTGTCCTGATTTGATCTTTATTTTTTAAACTAAATTCTTAAAGCATATTTTTAAAAATTACCATTTCGTCAATTAGTAGAAAATTGCTCATTTTGTCTAATGCCAAAAAAATTTAATTTTATTAATAAAATTTTCAGTTTCAAAATAAATGGAGTGGATTCTTCTTTCAACCAGTTCAAGATGGATATGTAATTCCAGGCCCAATTAAGCAATTAATGGAACAGAAAAAACAAAATCAATTTTATATGCTTATAGGTACATATATATAGAAAGAGTTTGCAAAAGTTTAGCCACCGGGCAGGATTCGAACCTGCGACTACCTGCTAGTTGTTGCTAGGCGCTTTCGCTCACCATATGCAGAGCTGTACAACTGAGCTACCGGGGCATCGACTAATGCTTTCTCTTTTTCCAGTTTAGATCGTTTAACCCCCGCCTAAACGTTTTAAATGCTGCTAGGTGAATCATCCTTACAATATTTTTTTTAAATTAATAAAACAAAATTAATTTCAATTTTATAGGTTTTAATTCTGAAGAATATGGTTCATCTCCAACAAAAAAAGTTTCTTTGTCAAATTATAAACAAGATGTAAATAGTCAATATGGTAGCCTTGCAAATGATTATTTACAGCTTTATCCTGCATATGATGATTCTTCTGCTAGTAAATTGATTTTATTTATATTTAAATAAAAATAATAATAAAATTTTAGCATTACAGTCAAACAACGCACCTAGAGAATATTTTATGATTTCTCAAAATATGTGGGGGCAGCTTTGGATAAAAGGATGTTCAAAAGGATTATATCAATACCTATACGATCATGCTCCTCCTGGTAATTATTTAGAAAAGTTAAATAAAATTTTTTTAAAATATTCCCATTACATATTTAGTTTATTTGTTTAGACAGTCAAACAAATTTTTTTATCAAATTAAATTATTACAGGTACTGAAAAGACAACTGGTTGTGATCATGGATCAGAACTTCCATATTTTCTCAATACAATTTCTAAAAATGCTAGTCCTTCAGAACGTGCTTTAGCTGATAAAATGTCAAATTATATTGTTAATTTTATTCGTAAATATGATCCCAATGGGGATAAATTAGAAAAATGGTCAAGTCAATCTGATGGTTCAAAAACAGTTATGGGACTAGGAAATAAATTTGGTGATAAGTCTATTGCTTCAGGACAAACCGATAAAAAGATAGATTTCGTCAAGCGATTTATGTCGTCAAGAGGAGTTTTCTAACGATTTAAATATTGATTTTCAATAATTTCTGATAATTTTTTTCTCTATCGATTTTTTGGGTTAATCCTTTCAATAATTTCTGATAATTGTCGGTTTCATTTTTTATTTATTTAAAATTTATTTTTATTTAAATATTTTTTAATAATTAACTTTATAATTAATTTTTAAATGCTAAATTAAAAAATAGTTAATAAATAAATAAAATTAAGTAATACTTTAATTCTCTCCATTTTTTGTAATAATCACATTAACTAATACATTAAACTAACATTAATTAAAGTTTCTCGGATTATATTTATCTAATCCTTCAGTTGGGTAAGTTATTAACAGAAATACATATCAAATTTTGATTTAAATTTTTTATATTATTCAACAAAAATTTTTTTAAATAACAATTAAAAATTCAATGCACAAATATTCCTTCTCTAAAGGAGAATTTTTATTAGTTTATATGTTTCTTTTAAATGTCAATAATAAAAAATTGAATTTTTGATTAATTACCTTGCAGTAAAAACACGTTTGATGAGAGCAGTTTGGATCTGGGTTTTTATCTTCAACACAGTCATTCCGACGAAAGTGTACACCATTAATCTTAAATACTTAAATAATTTTAATAATTTAGACAAAAACAAACAATCATCGTTCTATTCCTATTGCAATTTAGGCAAAATCTAGGTCCATAATTAGGAGGTCCCTTTTTCAATGTTCCGTTTATACAGGGTGACCATAAAACTTTAGGACAAACCTTTTATGCCATAACTTTATTCAAACTAAAGATAATGAGATCAAATAAAGATGAAATTATAGAGAACTAAATGGAGAATAAAATATAAAAATCTTTTAGAATTTTCCTTATTCTACTTTGAGATAAGGTTAAAGGAAAGTGATAAAAATTATTGCTCCAGGTCGCACCTTTTTTTCAGACATTTTGCTTATAACTTTAGAATAGATTGCAGGAATTATACAAAATTTTTTTAGCATCTAGAGCAATCTTTTATCTATAGAAATTATAAAGCAAAAAATTTTTTAGATTAATGCTTAAAGAGATATTCGATTGCGCGTAACCCACCCAAAATGAGAAAATTGCATTCCCCCCAAAACTGACTTACATCTATTCAGAGCCATCCATGTAGGAGTTGGAGTTTTCATCTTTCAGATTTGTCCGGTTCGCTAATAATCTTAATTAAATTCTGTTGAGATCATCCCGTTTGGACTTCTCCTTTCAGAGATACAAAAAATACAATTTTGGGGGGAAAATTTTGATATGGTGTACCTAAAATTACATAACTTTCTTAATCCTTAATCAAAAAAGTTTTAATTTTACTATATGATAGAGAAATAAATAGGCTACAAAATAAGCAAAAAAATATGAAAAAATGTATATGAGAAAAAAAGTGCTTTTTGACAATAGATTGTCAGGTTGTATTCTGATTTTTTAAAAACATGATACTTTTTTGAATAATACAACCTTACTGCTTTTTGACAATAGATTGTCAGGTTGTATTCTGATTTTTTAAAAACATGATACTTTTTTGAATAATACAACCTTACTGCTTTTTGACAATAGATTGTCAGGTTGTATTCTGATTTTTTAAAACATGATACTTTTTTGAATAATACAACCTTACTGCTTTTTGACAATAGATTGTCAGGTTGTATTCTGATTTTTTAAAAACATGATACTTTTTTGAATAATACAACCTTACTGCTTTTTGACAATAGTGTTGCAGAATGACAAAGTATTCTGCTTTTTGTATTTTGTGATCAAAATACAATTTTTTGTTTAAATTACTGATAAGCCCCATTTCTTCACTTTATTACTTTTTGTGGGCCAATTTCTTATCTTTTTGGCCCAATTCACATTTTTAACCCCCAATTTCTCCTTTTCACGTGTTTTTTAGTCCGCATTCCAAATTGTTTACTATTTAATTTTTATGTGTCTCAAGGTCCACTTTTTTGGCCCAACCTAATATTTCAACAAACAAATTGCCAAAAAGGTGGACCGATCCTTAAATTTAGTTAATTTGTGTTTTAAATTGTGTTTTAATGTTCTAATCATTTAAAAATGTTCCTCCAATACTGGCCCTATTTAAGCCCCTCTCTTTTACTAGTAAAAAGTCTTTGCTAAGTTAGTTGCTTTTTAGCCCGTATTCATGAGTTGCCCGTTCATATAAGCTTTTTAGCTATTAATTGAGTTGCCCTTGCCCAATTATTCCACAATTGTTAAAATAAATAAAGTAGATAAATAAATATTAAATTCTTTATTCTTTAATTCTATCTGACACCCTAATTAATTAAAAATCAGCTAGACAATTAGAAGCCGCTGCGTTCGATCCACAACAACTGGGGGCTCAGCCGGTGAAATTAGAATTTAATCTCACCTACAACTACAACAACAACAACAAAATCTTCATTATTTATTGGTTGGAAATTTTAAAGTTATCTACAACAACAACAACAAATACTTTACATATTATTTGTTGGAGAAAAGAAGTTTGGAGGCTCGTACCAAAATTCGTATTAATTAATTGGAAATCAACAGCAACACAAATCACAATTGCTGGTTGTGAAAAAGGTGGAAAATAAAATAAAATTTAAAATTTATTTCCGAAAAAAGGGGGATCTAAATTAAAATTAAATTTATTTTTTAACAAATTAATTAAACTCCAAAGAATATATCTTTGTATATATTTTGGTAGTAAAACAAATTGAATACTCAAATATAGTATTTTCATATACTATTTTGGTATTTTTGAATTCCGGATTAGAGGGATAAAACCTAAGACCCAATTAATTCTCATCATAACAAAGACTCGGTCTTCGTGCCTTGTTTTGTTATTGTTTGATAGTTCGGGTAATAGAATTCACTCTTCCGAGTACGAGTACTAGAAAAGTCGAAAGTTCCAAACGTTTGAATATTGCTGCAATCTTTATTGAAATTCAACATGTCAGCACCGATAAAAACAACAATCGTCTCCGCTTTGAGAGCTCTTTCGAGACTCAGAACTCCAAAAGATTTACAAGAAGAGATATTAGATGAAGATAATTTGGAGACACAACTTTTGAAGATGCAAGCGCTGACAGAAAAAATAGAGACGGAAGTCACGACAGGAGACACATATTTAAACGACATACGTTCAGCAATGGCACAATATGTCGACCTTTTGCGCAAGTTGTCAGGCGACGAAAGGAAGCAAGCAAATGAAGACTTCGAAAAATTTCAAGTGGAGCAAAAATTAGATAGAGCAATGGAAACTATAGAATTAATGTTGAGAAATCTGCGAGATCATCAATCAAGTACTGCAATAAAGACAAAACTACTCGAGTCAAGAGTAGAAAAAGAAAAAAGAAATGAAGAATTAATACATGCGCAGCTACTTCAAGCGACGGCGCCAAAGGAATCAAGTAGCACTGGAGCTACACGACAAGCAATTTCGTCTATATATCAGTTGCCCACCCTTCATATTAAAAGATTTAATGGAGAAAGAAAGGACTGGTTAGAATTCTACGAGAGCTTCCGATGCGCAGTGGACTCGAGTGCAGGGTCCGACATCGAGAAACTCACTTTGCTTCGCAATCTTGTGGACGGGGAACCGCGTGAATTGATAGCCGGGTTCCGCCTCGAAGCAAAGAACTACAAGGAAGCATTGCAGCTTCTAAAGGATCAATATGGAGATAAGGATGCTCACATCAGAAATCTCCACTCAAGATTGGCAAATTTGAAAATTTGCTCAACATTGACCGACGTCAAGAAATTTTCACTTGACCTCGAAAGATTAGCCAGAGAGTTAAAGAATATGGGCGAGGATATAGAAGGACCAGCAGTACATTTAATGTTAGAGAAGAAATTAAGCAAACCGTTTTTACGGGTGATTTTATCAAAGAAGGCAGAAGACCCATCAAATTGGTCTACAAATAAATTTCGCAGCGCACTGCTCGAAGCACTTCAAAAGGAAGTAGCTATTCAAGAGGTCATGACTGAATATGACCAAGAACAGAATAGACGGCAAGCAAGGCCGAATCAACAAAATCATCAGAAGTCTCCACAGCAGCACAGGCAACATGAATATACGTATGCAGCAATCACACAAGGGCAAAGACTAGCAACTCAGAGAAATCAGAATCAATCAAATAGACAAGCAACTCAGAGAGAAAATAATCAATGGGGTTTCAACAATACAAGACGACAAGACGATAATAGAGCTTTGCTTCCAGACTGCACGTTTTGCGGATTGACGCACTGGAACGACAAATGCAACAAATATAACAATCCTCGAGCAAGGCTACAGGTAGCCAAAGAGAAGAAGCTCTGCACACGCTGTTTAAGAAGAAATCATTCAAGTGCAGAATGCAAAACCCCAGCAAAGTGCTATCATTGTGGAAGATTGCACCCAACAGCGCTATGTTTTCAACGAAACCCAAATCGAATAATTGCCCGTAGGCAAGGAAATGTGGTCCGATCGCAGCAACAAAGAGAAAGACCAAGCGCTACAAATTGTCAGATAGTACAAACAAACGCGATAGAAAATAAAGAAGCAAGAGCATTGCTCATGACAATAGAGGCACCGATTTATAATCCGCAGAGGCCAAACATCAAACAAAAGGCTTTGATTTTTATCGACCCTGGAAGTCAACGGTCATTTATATCAGCGAAGCTGGCTGATTCACTCAACTTGCCAGTGATAGTGGCAAATGAGACCTGCAGATTAACAAGCTTTGGTGAGAGAAGAGCCAAAGAATATAAGAGCGATTTAGTGAGAGCAAATCTACAAACAAAGGGAGGAGGCAAATTAAGCATCGTTTTGAACAAGCTAAAATTTCTCGTCAATCCTCTCCCGCTGTACGATTTGAAAGAGCTTACTGGTGAAGAGCTCAATCAAGTACGACTCACTACAAATGTCGAGCATCGACAACCTGATCTACTAATAGGCATGGATCTGTTCCATGAACTCAAAGTAGAAAAGAAGACAACATTACCGAGCGGATTTACGATCAGTGAATCACGACTTGGTAAACTTTTAAGCGGTGCAGGTCAAATTGAAAATGCAATAGGCGCACATACAGTATTCGCCGCATCAATTCAAGTCAACGCAGCATTTGAATGCAATGACAATTCAGACGACGAGACGCCTGAATCAACAAGAAAAAATTGGCCAAAAGAGAATTCACCAAGTAAAAATTCAAAAGGAAAAAATAAGAGGCCAAAAAATAAATCATCAAAGAAGACTGAAGTACCTCGGAGCAAAAATAAAGAGGCCGAAGAAAAAATAGAAAAGAAGTCAGAAAAGAATGAAGCACTTCAAGGCAAGCACAATGCCAAGGAAGAAAATAGAAAAACTTCAACAAAGTTTGAAGTACCTCAAAGCAACAGTGCCGAGGAAGATAAAAGTGGAAGTTCAACAGAAGTTGATCCACTTAAAGGCAAGCAGAATGCCAAAAAAGAAGAGAAACAAATTAATTCAATAAAAATTGAAAAACCTCTAGGCAGAAACCACAAAATTGCCAAGGATGAAGATGAAAGAAGAGGTTCAACAAACCATAATACTCCTCTAGACAAGAAGATTGAGGATGAAAATGAAATAAAAAATCCAACAAAGGATAATATACCTCCGGTTAACGATCACAAACGTGCCGAGGATAAAGAGAAGGAAGATAGACAAGTTAATTCAACAATAGTTGACACACCTCTGGGCAAGCAATACGCCACTGAGGAAGAAATAACAAAGAAGTCAAAAAAGACTGAAACGCCTCCGGACAAAAATTCCGATGAAGGTAAAAGAAGACGCTCAACGAAACATAACACGTCTCAGGGCAACAATCACAAAGAGGTCGCGGATGAAAATAAAAGAAAAAATTCAGCAATGATTGAAGAACCTCCGGACATGTCTCACCAGAATGCGGAGGGAGATAATAATAAAATAGAAAAGTCACCAAAAGACAAAATACCAAGCGACAAATGGCCTAACAATAATTTACATTGTGCCAATTTAACAAAAATCAAGAGGCCCAAAAACAAAAGACTAAAAGACAAGTCATATATAAACAATATGCCACAAGGCAACACATCAATGAATAATATGCAAGAGAGCATCTCACCGATAAACAATTCGCCAAAGGGCAATTCATCAAAAAACAGGAGGCGAAATTATAAATCACCGAAGGAAAAGTCGCCGGAAGACAATTCGCAAACAAAAAGATTGGCAGACCCCAAAAAGGCAAAAAATAATTCGCCCAAACACAATTCAAAATTAGCAAGCCAACAGGAAGGCAAAAATGGCATCTCACCTCCAGCAAGCTATTATTATAAAGCTGAGGAAAAAACTGGAAATTATCGAAAGGGAAACAAATGGCCTCAAGGGAAATATTACTACATACTCATCATGGCACTACTGAGCATCATTCTATTCACGGTCGTAACGGCAATCAACAATCCATTCATGATAGAAATACAAAAGAGGGCCGATCAAAACGCCATGCCAGAATCTAGAGGATCCACACCCAAGGACCTTTCAGTTAATCGACTTTGGTGGTATGGACCCAAGTGGCTAAGCCTCCCAAAGGAAAAATGGCCCACACCTCTCGTCGAATATATTCCTGGGAGCGAAATACAAGACAAGGTGGAAGAATTTACATTAGCAGCGGTCGTCGAAGAAAAATTTGAACCCTGCATAATTAAAATTGAACGGTTCTCCAACTACAAACGGCTCGTCTCCTCACTGTCTTATGCGATATTATTCATCAAAAGACTGCGAAAACTCATTAAACAAACAGAAATAACGAGCGTCACAATTAAAGTAGCCGAAAATTATTTAACACAAAAGGCTCAAGAAAGCTATCCACCAAGTGATGAAGTAAAGGCCAGTCTACAAATATTCGAACGCAATCACATATTGAGATGTCGAGGACGAATGGCAGAAGCAGATTTAAACAACGAAACAAAATTCCCGATCTTCCTACCGAAAGAATCCTGGCTGACGAAACTAATAATTCTAGACCTTCATAAAACAAATAAACACTGCGGCACCCAAACGCTTCTTGCTTTGGTCCGTCAAAAATATTGGCTCCTTAAAGGAAGAAAGGAAGTAGAACGGGTACTATTCTCAACTAAGTATGGCTGTTTGACATGTCGAAAATACAGATTAAAGCCATACAATCTTCGAAAATTTGACACGTTACCAAAGTATCGGGTCTCAATGTCAAGGCCATTCACGACAACAGGAGTCGACTATTTCGGGCCTATGAAAATTAAGGGACTCAACAACGCTGTCGAAAAAGCCTATGGAGCCTTGTTCACCTGTATGTCCGTTAGGGCAATACACTTGGAGCTGGCGGAGGATTTGTCAGCAGAATCATTTTTGAGAGCGTACAGAAGATTCGCGTCTCGAAGAGGAGTCCCATCGCTAATAGTCTCAGACAACGCAACAAATTTTACACTTGGTTCCAAATTTGTGAAGGACCTAAATTCCGAAATGAAGTTCCAAGGAACCGAATGGCAGTTTACAACACCGCGCAACCCTCGGGAAGGAGGAGCGTGGGAAAGAATGGTCGGAATAACTAAAATGTCAATTAGAAGATGCATCGGCCGCAATTTATTACAAAAAGATGAGTTGCAAACACTTCTCTGCGAAGTGGAAGCTATTGTCAACTCCCGACCATTGACCTTTATGTCCGAAAGAGAGCCACACAGAGCTCTACGCCCAATCGATTTCTTGATACCATACGAAGATGTCGAAGTAACGACACCACACGAAACAATCAGCAAAGATGACGAAGATTATGAGCCGGAAGAATCAGGATTAAAAAGAAAAATGGACTATATTCAGCTGCGATTGGACAAGATTTGGCGAATCTGGCAATCGCATTATCTTCTAGCACTAAGAGAAAGAAAGCAAAACCACATCACGAATGAAAATTATACTCCTAAAGTAGGGGAAATAGTCCTGATTGGTGAAGAAGAAATCCCTAGGAGTCATTGGAGACTAGCTCGTGTACTCCTACTAATTAAAGGAAGAGACGGAATTATCCGAAATGTCAAGGTCCAAACAAATGAAAAAATTTTCAAAAGAAGTATAAATGTCCTTTACCCGTTAGAAATTCAGGACAGCAACAAAAACAAAATGGACAACAGTAATGTCAACATTGTTGGAATGGCGACAATTGAGTCGAGCCACCCACCAAATCGCGACACAATTGAAATCGCGACAACAAATAAACGTAAACGACAAGATTCAACACATTCAGAAGATAGTACATATACTATGCAAATTAGCGACGAGCGACCAGAAAATGAAAAAAGAAAATTGGCAACGATGAAAGGTCCAGTTAGACAACAGATTCAGGCTCCAGCAACAAAAAATAAACATTTTCCAACGTTGTCAGCCAATTACAAAATACCACGGAAACAATTTAAACGGCCGAAGAGAATAGCAATGGCTGGAATGAATGCTCTCTTCAAATCTTTAGGAGCAGGGAAATACACTTTCCGTGATGGACTACGTATAGAAAAATTACAACAAAAGAAAATAGAAAAATACAACAAGCCAAGCGCTAGAAGACAAATAGAAGCTACACGAGAAAAGGAAGCTTTAAACCGCTACAATAAAGAATTCAGAAAGAATTATCGAGCGGAAGATTATTCGAATAAAGAAAAAATGCCAAACACCAGTTTAGCAACAGTGCCCTGGGACAAAGAATTGGCAAAACGACAAGACAACGATAAACAAAAGGCCGCACTTAAAGAAGCTCAAAAGGCGCGGAGAGAGTTGGGGATTAATGCTAAATCCCCACAAAAATCACAAATGGAAATTCAAACTCCACCAGTGCCATTACCCGCAAAGGCACCATACAACGTCCTCACTAATTGTTATGGAATTGAGCACAAGGACTGTCTTCATTCGAGAGAAGTATCCTTTAATGCTCATCTTCGACCAAAGGCCAACATATTCAACTTGCCGATAATGTTGAATATTCTTCAAATGATAATATTTGATTGGATAATGCGCCAGTATAAAAGGTCAATGTATATGCTTGAGAATGCTGAGAAGCTGCTCTCTAAAAAAGACGACATAGTCTACCTACTTTTACAATTCTGGGACATGATCAAAGCGGACCCAAGGAAGGCCATCAATGATAAAAATGTAAGAGAAGTACTGGACTCACGTATAGCAAATTGCCACGTTCTCAGAAAATTGTGGGAAGAAAATACATACGGCGCGATACAAATTGAAGATCCGCCGGAATCAAATAAAATTATGGCTGGAGCATACAATTGGCTATTAACTCTCACCGATTTAATAAATAAAGTTTTAACAAAAAGAAGATTTGAGTTCTTTACAGCTTCTCCGCCATTATTACTAGTTGAAGCAGATACAATTATTGTTTCGGAAAACACAATACAGTCTGCAAGAGCATGGTCAAATGAAAAGTCAGTCCGACTGATAACAATAGATGGATCTCGCGAACTACAGGAAATAATCTTCACTGGAAGATTTGTGCGAGAAATAATTTACATCGTACAAGCGGACGACCAAATTTCAGCAGGAATAGAATCTACACTCCGATTCTTTGCAGAGAATTCACTAAAGTTTAAAACAACACTCGTTCTCCATGAACCAGAAAGATACACAGACAGATTGAGAATGGTCGAACAATTTCGTAACATGGCAGAAACATATTCAACTGGTTTCTACACAATGAGAGGTCGACCAGGAGAACTAACGGAAATTCGCAACAAAATAAATGCTACACCAAGATTCACTACAATAGAGAGTGAAGAAGTAATGGATGTAGACATGCCCTCAACGTCAGGCTTTAATACAACAGAGGTAGAAAAAATTAGAGAAAAATTCAAGCCGACCTCAACAATGGTGGCTGAACCAATCATTATAAATGAAAAATTGGCAGCACACTACAGAGAAAGAAACAGATCACCTCCCGCGAGTCACTACCGAGAAAAGGCAAAGGAGGAAGAAAGAATAAGAGATCTAGCGAGAACTAAATGGCCTCAAGGCAAATACGTCATTCTCATCATAACGATTTTGGCTATCATGCTTCCAACAATTGTGGCAACAATCAACAAAGGCCCATTGAACGACATACAAAACAAAAAAATTCAAAGCGCGACGTCAGAATTTAAAGGAACACACACTACAATTACGAAGAAAAGGAAGAGGAGAGAAGAAAAAGAAGAAAATAATTTTTAATTTAGGGGGAGTGTTGCAGAATGACAAAGTATTCTGCTTTTTGTATTTTGTGATCAAAATACAATTTTTTGTTTAAATTACTGATAAGCCCCATTTCTTCACTTTATTACTTTTTGTGGGCCAATTTCTTATCTTTTTGGCCCAATTCACATTTTTAACCCCCAATTTCTCCTTTTCACGTGTTTTTTAGTCCGCATTCCAAATTGTTTACTATTTAATTTTTATGTGTCTCAAGGTCCACTTTTTTGGCCCAACCTAATATTTCAACAAACAAATTGCCAAAAAGGTGGACCGATCCTTAAATTTAGTTAATTTGTGTTTTAAATTGTGTTTTAATGTTCTAATCATTTAAAAATGTTCCTCCAATACTGGCCCTATTTAAGCCCCTCTCTTTTACTAGTAAAAAGTCTTTGCTAAGTTAGTTGCTTTTTAGCCCGTATTCATGAGTTGCCCGTTCATATAAGCTTTTTAGCTATTAATTGAGTTGCCCTTGCCCAATTATTCCACAATTGTTAAAATAAATAAAGTAGATAAATAAATATTAAATTCTTTATTCTTTAATTCTATCTGACACCCTAATTAATTAAAAATCAGCTAGACAATTAGAAGCCGCTGCGTTCGATCCACAACAATAGATTGTCAGGTTGTATTCTGATTTTTTAAAAACATGATACTTTTTTGAATAATACAACCTTACTGCTTTTTGACAATAGATTGTCAGGTTGTATTCTGATTTTTTAAAAACATGATACTTTTTGAATAATACAACCTTACTGCTTTTTGACAATAGATTGTCAGGTTGTATTCTGATTTTTTAAAAACATGATACTTTTTTGAATAATACAACCTTACTGCTTTTTGACAATAGATTGTCAGGTTGTATTCTGATTTTTTAAAACATGATACTTTTTTGAATAATACAACCTTACTGCTTTTTGACAATAGATTGTCAGGTTGTATTCTGATTTTTTAAAAACATGATACTTTTTTGAATAATACAACCTTACTGCTTTTTGACAATAGATTGTCAGGTTGTATTCTGATTTTTTAAAAACATGATACTTTTTTGAATAATACAACCTTACTGCTTTTTGACAATAGATTGTCAGGTTGTATTCTGATTTTTTAAAAACATGATACTTTTTTGAATAATACAACCTTACTGCTTTTTGACAATAGATTGTCAGGTTGTATTCTGATTTTTTAAAAACATGATACTTTTTTGAATAATACAACCTTAATGCTTTTTGACAATAGATTGTCAGGTTGTATTCTGATTTTTTAAAAACATGATACTTTTTTGAATAATACAACCTTACTGCTTTTTGACAATAGATTGTCAGGTTGTATTCTGATTTTTTGAAAACATGATACTTTTTTGAATAATACAACCTTACTGCTTTTTGACAATAGATTGTCAGGTTGTATTCTGATTTTTTAAAAACATGATACTTTTTTGAATAATACAACATTACTGCTTTTTGACAATAGATTGTCAGGTTGTATTCTGATTTTTTAAAAACATGATACTTTTTTAAATAATACAACCTTACTGCTTTTTGACAATAGATTGTCAGGTTGTATTCTGATTTTTTAAAAACATGATACTTTTTTAAATAATACAACCTTACTACTTTTTGACAATAGATTGTCATTCTCTTATTAACTAAGAAGTAACCTAGTTCGAAAAATCATGTTACCGAATATTTTTTAAATCTATTAAGATATTTTAGATTCTCTTATTAACTAAGAAGTAACCTAGTTCGAAAAATAATGTTACCGAATATTTTTTAAATCTATTAAGATATTTTAGATTCTCTTATTAACTAAGAAGTAACCTAGTTCGAAAAATCATGTTACCGAATATTTTTTAAATCTATTAAGATATTTTAGATTCTCTTATTAACTAAGAAGTAACCTAGTTCGAAAAATCATGTTACCGAATATTTTTTAAATCTATTAAGATATTTTAGATTCTCTTATTAACTAAGAAGTAACCTAGTTCGAAAAATCATGTTACCGAATATTTTTTAAATCTATTAAGATATTTTAGATTCTCTTATTAACTAAGAAGTAACCTAGCTCGAAAAATCATGTTACCGAATATTTTTTAAATCTATTAAGATATTTTAGATTCTCTTATTAACTAAGAAGTAACCTAGCTCGAAAAATCATGTTACCGAATATTTTTAAATCTATTAAGATATTTTAGATTCTCTTATTAACTAAGAAGTAACCTAGTTCGAAAAATCATGTTACCGAATATTTTTTAAATCTATTAAGATATTTTAGATTCTCTTATTAACTAAGAAGTAACCTAGTTCGAAAAATAATGTTACCGAATATTTTTTAAATCTATTAAGATATTTTAGATTCTCTTATTAACTAAGAAGTAACCTAGTTCGAAAAATCATGTTACCGAATATTTTTTAAATCTATTAAGATATTTTAGATTCTCTTATTAACTAAGAAGTAACCTAGTTCGAAAAATCATGTTACCGAATATTTTTTAAATCTATTAAGATATTTTAGATTCTCTTATTAACTAAGAAGTAACCTAGTTCGAAAAATAATGTTACCGAATATTTTTTAAATCTATTAAGATATTTTAGATTCTCTTATTAACTAAGAAGTAACCTAGTTCGAAAAATCATGTTACCGAATATTTTTAAATCTATTAAGATATTTTAGATTCTCTTATTAACTAAGAAGTAACCTAGTTCGAAAAATCATGTTACCGAATATTTTTTAAATCTATTAAGATATTTTAGATTCTCTTATTAACTAAGAAGTAACCTAGTTCGAAAAATAATGTTACCGAATATTTTTTAAATCTATTAAGATATTTTAGATTCTCTTATTAACTAAGAAGTAACCTATTTCGAAAAATCATGTTACCGAATATTTTTTAAATCTATTAAGATATTTTAGATTCTCTTATTAACTAAGAAGTAACCTAGTTCGAAAAATCATGTTACCGAATATTTTTTAAATCTATTAAGATATTTTAGATTCTCTTATTAACTAAGAAGTAACCAAGTTCGAAAATCATGTTACCGAATATTTTTTAAATCTATTAAGATATTTTAGATTCTCTTATTAACTAAGAAGTAACCTAGCTCGAAAAATCATGTTACCGAATATTTTTTAAATCTATTAAGATATTTTAGATTCTCTTATTAACTAAGAAGTAACCTAGTTCGAAAAATCATGTTACCGAATATTTTTTAAATCTATTAAGATATTTTAGATTCTCTTATTAACTAAGAAGTAACCAAGTTCGAAAAATCATGTTACCGAATATTTTTTAAATCTATTAAGATATTTTAGATTCTCTTATTAACTAAGAAGTAACCAAGTTCGAAAATTCATGTTACCGAATATTTTTTAAATCTATTAAGATATTTTAGATTCTCTTATTAACTAAGAAGTAACCAAGTTCGAAAAATCATGTTACCGAATATTTTTTAAATCTATTAAGATATTTTAGATTCTCTTATTAACTAAGAAGTAACCAAGTTCGAAAAATCATGTTACCGAATATTTTTTAAATCTATTAAGATATTTTAGATTCTCTTATTAACTAAGAAGTTCCCAAGTTCGAAAATTCATGTTACCGAATATTTTTTAAATCTATTAAGATATTTTAGATTCTCTTATTAACTAAGAAGTAACCTAGCTCGAAAAATCATGTTACCGAATATTTTTTAAATCTATTAAGATATTTTAGATTCTCTTATTAACTAAGAAGTAACCTAGCTCGAAAAATCATGTTACCGAATATTTTTTAAATCTATTAAGATATTTTAGATTCTCTTATTAACTAAGAAGTAACCTAGCTCGAAAAATCATGTTACCGAATATTTTTTAAATCTATTAAGATATTTAAGATTCTCTTATTAACTAAGAAGTAACCTAGTTCGAAAAATCATGTTACCGAATATTTTTTAAATCTATTAAGATATTTTAGATTCTCTTATTAACTAAGAAGTAACCTAGTTCGAAAAATCATGTTACCGAATATTTTTTAAATCTATTAAGATATTTTAGATTCTCTTATTAACTAAGAAGTAACCTAGTTCGAAAAATCATGTTACCGAATATTTTTTAAATCTATTAAGATATTTTAGATTCTCTTATTAACTAAGAAGTAACCTAGTTCGAAAAATCATGTTACCGAATATTTTTTAAATCTATTAAGATATTTTAGATTCTCTTATTAACTAAGAAGTAACCTAGTTCGAAAAATCATGTTACCGAATATTTTTTAAATCTATTAAGATATTTTAGATTCTCTTATTAACTAAGAAGTAACCTAGCTCGAAAAATCATGTTACCGAATATTTTTTAAATCTATTAAGATATTTTAGATTCTCTTATTAACTAAGAAGTAACCTAGCTCGAAAAATCATGTTACCGAATATTTTTTAAATCTATTAAGATATTTTAGATTCTCTTATTAACTAAGAAGTAACCTAGTTCGAAAAATCATGTTACCGAATATTTTTTAAATCTATTAAGATATTTTAGATTCTCTTATTAACTAAGAAGTAACCTAGTTCGAAAAATCATGTTACCGAATATTTTTTAAATCTATTAAGATATTTTAGATTCTCTTATTAACTAAGAAGTAACCTAGTTCGAAAAATCATGTTACCGAATATTTTTTAAATCTATTAAGATATTTTAGATTCTCTTATTAACTAAGAAGTAACCTAGTTCGAAAAATCATGTTACCGAATATTTTTTAAATCTATTAAGATATTTTAGATTCTCTTATTAACTAAGAAGTAACCAAGTTCGAAAAATCATGTTACCGAATATTTTTTAAATCTATTAAGATATTTTAGATTCTCTTATTAACTAAGAAGTAACCAAGTTCGAAAAATCATGTTACCGAATATTTTTTAAATCTATTAAGATATTTTAGATTCTCTTATTAACTAAGAAGTAACCTAGTTCGAAAAATCATGTTACCGAATATTTTTTAAATCTATTAAGATATTTTAGATTCTCTTATTAACTAAGAAGTAACCTAGTTCGAAAAATCATGTTACCGAATATTTTTTAAATCTATTAAGATATTTTAGATTCTCTTATTAACTAAGAAGTAACCAAGTTCGAAAAATCATGTTACCGAATATTTTTTAAATCTATTAAGATATTTTAGATTCTCTTATTAACTAAGAAGTAACCAAGTTCGAAAAATCATGTTACCGAATATTTTTTAAATCTATTAAGATATTTTAGATTCTCTTATTAACTAAGAAGTAACCAAGTTCGAAAAATCATGTTACCGAATATTTTTTAAATCTATTAAGATATTTTAGATTCTCTTATTAACTAAGAAGTAACCAAGTTCGAAAAATCATGTTACCGAATATTTTTTAAATCTATTAAGATATTTTAGATTCTCTTATTAACTAAGAAGTAACCTAGTTCGAAAAATCATGTTACCGAATATTTTTTAAATCTATTAAGATATTTTAGATTCTCTTATTAACTAAGAAGTAACCTAGTTCGAAAAATCATGTTACCGAATATTTTTTAAATCTATTAAGATATTTTAGATTCTCTTATTAACTCAGAAGTAACCAAGTTCGAAAAATCATGTTACCGAATATTTTTTAAATCTATTAAGATATTTTAGATTCTCTTATTAACTAAGAAGTAACCAAGTTCGAAAAATCATGTTACCAAATATTTTTTAAATCTATTAAGATATTTTAGATTCTCTTATTAACTAAGAAGTAACCAAGTTCGAAAAATCATGTTACCGAATATTTTTTAAATCTATTAAGATATTTTAGATTCTCTTATTAACTAAGAAGTAACCAAGTTCGAAAAATCATGTTACCGAATATTTTTTAAATCTATTAAGATATTTTAGATTCTCTTATTAACTAAGAAGTAACCAAGTTCGAAAAATCATGTTACCGAATATTTTTTAAATCTATTAAGATATTTTAGATTCTCTTATTAACTAAGAAGTAACCTAGTTCGAAAAATCATGTTACCGAATATTTTTTAAATCTATTAAGATATTTTAGATTCTCTTATTAACTAAGAAGTAACCAAGTTCGAAAAATCATGTTACCGAATATTTTTTAAATCTATTAAGATATTTTAGATTCTCTTATTAACTAAGAAGTAACCTAGTTCGAAAAATAATGTTACCGAATATTTTTTAAATCTATTAAGATATTTTAGATTCTCTTATTAACTAAGAAGTAACCTAGTTCGAAAAATCATGTTACCGAATATTTTTTAAATCTATTAAGATATTTTAGATTCTCTTATTAACTAAGAAGTAACCAAGTTCGAAAAATCATGTTACCGAATATTTTTTAAATCTATTAAGATATTTTAGATTCTCTTATTAACTAAGAAGTAACCAAGTTCGAAAAATCATGTTACCGAATATTTTTTAAATCTATTAAGATATTTTAGATTCTCTTATTAACTAAGAAGTAACCAAGTTCGAAAAATCATGTTACCGAATATTTTTAAATCTATTAAGATATTTTAGATTCTCTTATTAACTAAGAAGTAACCTAGTTCGAAAAATCATGTTACCGAATATTTTTTAAATCTATTAAGATATTTTAGATTCTCTTATTAACTAAGAAGTAACCAAGTTCGAAAAATCATGTTACCGAATATTTTTTAAATCTATTAAGATATTTTAGATTCTCTTATTAACTAAGAAGTAACCAAGTTCGAAAATTCATGTTACCGAATATTTTTTAAATCTATTAAGATATTTTAGATTCTCTTATTAACTAAGAAGTAACCAAGTTCGAAAAATCATGTTACCGAATATTTTTTAAATCTATTAAGATATTTTAGATTCTCTTATTAACTAAGAAGTAACCAAGTTCGAAAAATCATGTTACCGAATATTTTTTAAATCTATTAAGATATTTTAGATTCTCTTATTAACTAAGAAGTAACCAAGTTCGAAAAATCATGTTACCGAATATTTTTTAAATCTATTAAGATATTTTAGATTCTCTTATTAACTAAGAAGTAACCAAGTTCGAAAAATCATGTTACCGAATATTTTTTAAATCTATTAAGATATTTTAGATTCTCTTATTAACTAAGAAGTAACCAAGTTCGAAAAATCATGTTACCGAATATTTTTTAAATCTATTAAGATATTTTAGATTCTCTTATTAACTAAGAAGTAACCAAGTTCGAAAAATCATGTTACCGAATATTTTTTAAATCTATTAAGATATTTTAGATTCTCTTATTAACTAAGAAGTAACCTAGTTCGAAAAATCATGTTACCGAATATTTTTTAAATCTATTAAGATATTTTAGATTCTCTTATTAACTAAGAAGTAACCTAGTTCGAAAAATCATGTTACCGAATATTTTTTAAATCTATTAAGATATTTTAGATTCTCTTATTAACTAAGAAGTAACCAAGTTCGAAAAATCATGTTACCGAATATTTTTTAAATCTATTAAGATATTTTAGATTCTCTTATTAACTAAGAAGTAACCAAGTTCGAAAAATCATGTTACCGAATATTTTTTAAATCTATTAAGATATTTTAGATTCTCTTATTAACTAAGAAGTAACCAAGTTCGAAAAATCATGTTACCGAATATTTTTTAAATCTATTAAGATATTTTAGATTCTCTTATTAACTAAGAAGTAACCAAGTTCGAAAAATCATGTTACCGAATATTTTTTAAATCTATTAAGATATTTTAGATTCTCTTATTAACTAAGAAGTAACCTAGTTCGAAAAATCATGTTACCGAATATTTTTTAAATCTATTAAGATATTTTAGATTCTCTTATTAACTAAGAAGTAACCTAGTTCGAAAAATCATGTTACCGAATATTTTTTAAATCTATTAAGATATTTTAGATTCTCTTATTAACTAAGAAGTAACCAAGTTCGAAAAATCATGTTACCGAATATTTTTTAAATCTATTAAGATATTTTAGATTCTCTTATTAACTAAGAAGTAACCAAGTTCGAAAAATCATGTTACCGAATATTTTTTAAATCTATTAAGATATTTTAGATTCTCTTATTAACTAAGAAGTAACCTAGTTCGAAAAATCATGTTACCGAATATTTTTTAAATCTATTAAGATATTTTAGATTCTCTTATTAACTAAGAAGTAACCTAGTTCGAAAAATCATGTTACCGAATATTTTTAAATCTATTAAGATATTTTAGATTCTCTTATTAACTAAGAAGTAACCTAGTTCGAAAAATCATGTTACCGAATATTTTTTAAATCTATTAAGATATTTTAGATTCTCTTATTAACTAAGAAGTAACCTAGTTCGAAAAATCATGTTACCGAATATTTTTTAAATCTATTAAGATATTTTAGATTCTCTTATTAACTAAGAAGTAACCTAGTTCGAAAATCATGTTATTAACTAAGGAAGTAACCTTCGAAAATTCTGTTCCGAATATTTTTTAAATCTATTAAGATATTTTAGATTCTCTTATTAACTAAGAAGTAACCAAGTTCGAAAAATCATGTTACCGAATATTTTTTAAATCTATTAAGATATTTTAGATTCTCTTATTAACTAAGAAGTAACCAAGTTCGAAAAATCATGTTACCGAATATTTTTTAAATCTATTAAGATATTTTAGATTCTCTTATTAACTAAGAAGTAACCTAGTTCGAAAAATCATGTTACCGAATATTTTTTAAATCTATTAAGATATTTTAGATTCTCTTATTAACTAAGAAGTAACCTAGTTCGAAAAATCATGTTACCGAATATTTTTTAAATCTATTAAGATATTTTAGATTCTCTTATTAACTAAGAAGTAACCAAGTTCGAAAAATCATGTTACCGAATATTTTTTAAATCTATTAAGATATTTTAGATTCTCTTATTAACTAAGAAGTAACCAAGTTCGAAAAATCATGTTACCGAATATTTTTTAAATCTATTAAGATATTTTAGATTCTCTTATTAACTAAGAAGTAACCAAGTTCGAAAAATCATGTTACCGAATATTTTTTAAATCTATTAAGATATTTTAGATTCTCTTATTAACTAAGAAGTAACCTAGTTCGAAAAATCATGTTACCGAATATTTTTTAAATCTATTAAGATATTTTAGATTCTCTTATTAACTAAGAAGTAACCTAGTTCGAAAAATCATGTTACCGAATATTTTTTAAATCTATTAAGATATTTTAGATTCTCTTATTAACTAAGAAGTAACCAAGTTCGAAAAATCATGTTACCGAAAATTTTTTAAATCTATTAAGATATTTTAAATTCTCTTATTAACTAAGAAGTAACCAAGTTCGAAAAATCATGTTACCGAAAATTTTTTAAATCTATTAAGATATTTTAAATTCTCTTATTAACTAAGAAGTAACCAAGTTCGAAAAATCATGTTACCGAATATTTTTTAAATCTATTAAGATATTTTAGATTCTCTTATTAACTAAGAAGTAACCAAGTTCGAAAAATCATGTTACCGAAAATTTTTTAAATCTATTAAGATATTTTAAATTCTCTTATTAACTAAGAAGTAACCAAGTTCGAAAAATCATGTTACCGAATATTTTTTAAATCTATTAAGATATTTTAGATTCTCTTATTAACTAAGAAGTAACCAAGTTCGAAAAATCATGTTACCGAATATTTTTTAAATCTATTAAGATATTTTAGATTCTCTTATTAACTAAGAAGTAACCTAGTTCGAAAAATCATGTCACCGAATATTTTTTAAATCTATTAAGATATTTTAGATTCTCTTATTAACTAAGAAGTAACCAAGTTCGAAAAATCATGTTACCGAAAATTTTTTAAATCTATTAAGATATTTTAAATTCTCTTATTAACAAAGAAGTAACCAAGTTCGAAAAATCATGTTACCGAATATTTTTTAAATCTATTAAGATATTTTAGATTCTCTTATTAACTAAGAAGTAACCAAGTTCGAAAAATCATGTTACCGAAAATTTTTTAAATCTATTAAGATATTTTAAATTCTCTTATTAACTAAGAAGTAACCAAGTTCGAAAAATCATGTTACCGAATATTTTTTAAATCTATTAAGATATTTTAGATTCTCTTATTAACTAAGAAGTAACCAAGTTCGAAAAATCATGTTACCGAATATTTTTTAAATCTATTAAGATATTTTAGATTCTCTTATTAACTAAGAAGTAACCTAGTTCGAAAAATCATGTCACCGAATATTTTTTAAATCTATTAAGATATTTTAGATTCTCTTATTAACTAAGAAGTAACCAAGTTCGAAAAATCATGTTACCGAATATTTTTTAAATCTATTAAGATATTTTAGATTCTCTTATTAACTAAGAAGTAACCTAGTTCGAAAAATCATGTTACCGAATATTTTTTAAATCTATTAAGATATTTTAGATTCTCTTATTAACTAAGAAGTAACCTAGTTCGAAAAATCATGTTACCGAATATTTTTTAAATCTATTAAGATATTTTAGATTCTCTTATTAACTAAGAAGTAACCAAGTTCGAAAAATCATGTTACCGAATATTTTTTAAATCTATTAAGATATTTTAGATTCTCTTATTAACTAAGAAGTAACCTAGTTCGAAAAATCATGTTACCGAATATTTTTAAATCTATTAAGATATTTTAGATTCTCTTATTAACTAAGAAGTAACCTAGTTCGAAAAATCATGTTACCGAATATTTTTTAAATCTATTAAGATATTTTAGATTCTCTTATTAACTAAGAAGTAACCAAGTTCGAAAAATCATGTTACCGAATATTTTTTAAATCTATTAAGATATTTTAGATTCTCTTATTAACTAAGAAGTAACCAAGTTCGAAAAATCATGTTACCGAATATTTTTTAAATCTATTAAGATATTTTAGATTCTCTTATTAACTAAGAAGTAACCTAGTTCGAAAAATCATGTTACCGAATATTTTTTAAATCTATTAAGATATTTTAGATTCTCTTATTAACTAAGAAGTAACCAAGTTCGAAAAATCATGTTACCGAATATTTTTTAAATCTATTAAGATATTTTAGATTCTCTTATTAACTAAGAAGTAACCAAGTTCGAAAAATCATGTTACCGAATATTTTTTAAATCTATTAAGATATTTTAGATTCTCTTATTAACTAAGAAGTAACCTAGTTCGAAAAATCATGTTACCGAATATTTTTTTAAATCTATTAAGATATTTTAGATTCTCTTATTAACTAAGAAGTAACCAAGTTCGAAAAATCATGTTACCGAATATTTTTTAAATCTATTAAGATATTTTAGATTCTCTTATTAACTAAGAAGTAACCTAGTTCGAAAAATCATGTTACCGAATATTTTTTAAATCTATTAAGATATTTTAGATTCTCTTATTAACTAAGAAGTAACCTAGTTCGAAAAATCATGTTACCGAATATTTTTTAAATCTATTAAGATATTTTAGATTCTCTTATTAACTAAGAAGTAACCAAGTTCGAAAAATCATGTTACCGAATATTTTTTAAATCTATTAAGATATTTTAGATTCTCTTATTAACTAAGAAGTAACCTAGTTCGAAAAATCATGTTACCGAATATTTTTAAATCTATTAAGATATTTTAGATTCTCTTATTAACTAAGAAGTAACCTAGTTCGAAAAATCATGTTACCGAATATTTTTTAAATCTATTAAGATATTTTAGATTCTTTTATTAACTAAGAAGTAACCAGTTCGAAAAATCATGTTACCGAATATTTTTAAATCTCTTAAGATATTTTAGATTCTCTTATTAACTAAGAAGTAACCTAGTTCGAAAAATCATGTTACCGAATATTTTTTAAATCTATTAAGATATTTTAGATTCTCTTATTAACTAAGAAGTAACCTAGTTCGAAAAATCATGTTACCGAATATTTTTTAAATCTATTAAGATATTTTAGATTCTCTTATTAACTAAGAAGTAACCAAGTTCGAAAAATCATGTTACCGAATATTTTTTAAATCTATTAAGATATTTTAGATTCTCTTATTAACTAAGAAGTAACCTAGTTCGAAAAATCGTGTTACCGAATATTTTTAAATCTATTAAGATATTTTAGATTCTCTTATTAACTAAGAAGTAACCTAGTTCGAAAAATCATGTTACCGAATATTTTTTAAATCTATTAAGATATTTTAGATTCTCTTATTAACTAAGAAGTAACCAAGTTCGAAAAATCATGTTACCGAATATTTTTAAATCTATTAAGATATTTTAGATTCTCTTATTAACTAAGAAGTAACCTAGTTCGAAAAATCATGTTACCGAATATTTTTTAAATCTATTAAGATATTTTAGATTCTCTTATTAACTAAGAAGTAACCAAGTTCGAAAAATCATGTTACCGAATATTTTTTAAATCTATTAAGATATTTTAGATTCTCTTATTAACTAAGAAGTAACCAAGTTCGAAAAATCATGTTACCGAATATTTTTTAAATCTATTAAGATATTTTAGATTCTCTTATTAACTAAGAAGTAACCAAGTTCGAAAAATCATGTTACCGAATATTTTTTAAATCTATTAAGATATTTTAGATTCTCTTATTAACTAAGAAGTAACCAAGTTCGAAAAATCATGTTACCGAATATTTTTTAAATCTAGTTAGATAATTAGTATTCTCTTATTAACTAAGAAGTAACCAAGTTCGAAAAATCATGTTACCGAATATTTTTTAAATCTATTAAGATATTTTAGATTCTCTTATTAACTAAGAAGTAACCAAGTTCGAAAAATCATGTTACCGAATATTTTTTAAATCTATTAAGATATTTTTTTTTAAATCTATTAAGATATTTTAGATTCTCTTATTAACTAAGAAGTAACCAAGTTCGAAAAATCATGTTACCGAATATTTTTTAAATCTATTAAGATATTTTAGATTCTCTTATTAACTAAGAAGTAACCAAGTTCGAAAAATCATGTTACCGAATATTTTTTAAATCTATTAAGATATTTTAGATTCTCTTATTACTAAGAAGTAACCAAGTTCGAAAAATCATGTTACCGAATATTTTTTAAATCTATTAAGATATTTTAGATTCTCTTATTAACTAAGAAGTAACCAAGTTCGAAAAATCATGTTACCGAATATTTTTTAAATCTATTAAGATATTTTAGATTCTCTTATTAACTAAGAAGTAACCAAGTTCGAAAAATCATGTTACCGAATATTTTTTAAATCTATTAAGATATTTTAGATTCTCTTATTAACTAAGAAGTAACCTAGTTCGAAAAATCATGTTACCGAATATTTTTTAAATCTATTAAGATATTTTAGATTCTCTTATTAACTAAGAAGTAACCAAGTTCGAAAAATCATGTTACCGAATATATTTAACATCTATTAAGATATTTAGATTCTCTTATTAACTAAGAAGTAACCAAGTTCGAAAAATCATGTTACCGAATATTTTTTAAATCTATTAAGATATTTTAGATTCTCTTATTAACTAAGAAGTAACCAAGTTCGAAAAATCATGTTACCGAATATTTTTTAAATCTATTAAGATATTTTAGATTCTCTTATTAACTAAGAAGTAACCAAGTTCGAAAAATCATGTTACCGAATATTTTTTAAATCTATTAAGATATTTTAGATTCTCTTATTAACTAAGAAGTAACCAAGTTCGAAAAATCATGTTACCGAATATTTTTTAAATCTATTAAGATATTTTAGATTCTCTTATTAACTAAGAAGTAACCAAGTTCGAAAAATCATGTTACCGAATATTTTTTAAATCTATTAAGATATTTTAGATTCTCTTATTAACTAAGAAGTAACCAAGTTCGAAAAATCATGTTACCGAATATTTTTTAAATCTATTAAGATATTTTAGATTCTCTTATTAACTAAGAAGTAACCAAGTTCGAAAAATCATGTTACCGAATATTTTTTAAATCTATTAAGATATTTTAGATTCTCTTATTAACTAAGAAGTAACCAAGTTCGAAAAATCATGTTACCGAATATTTTTAAATCTATTAAGATATTTTAGATTCTCTTATTAACTAAGAAGTAACCAAGTTCGAAAAATCATGTTACCGAATATTTTTTAAATCTATTAAGATATTTTAGATTCTCTTATTAACTAAGAAGTAACCAAGTTCGAAAAATCATGTTACCGAATATTTTTTAAATCTATTAAGATATTTTAGATTCTCTTATTAACTAAGAAGTAACCTAGTTCGAAAAATCATGTTACCGAATATTTTTTAAATCTATTAAGATATTTTAGATTCTCTTCCGAATATTTTTTAAATCTATTAAGATATTTTAGATTCTCTTATTAACTAAGAAGTAACCAAGTTCGAAAATCATGTTACGAATATTTTTTAAATCTATTAAGATATTTTAGATTCTCTTATTACTAAGAAGTACCTAGTTCGAAAAAATCATGTTACCGAATATTTTTTAAATCTATTAAGATATTTTAGATTCTCTTATTAACTAAGAAGTAACCTAGTTCGAAAAATCATGTTACCGAATATTTTAAATCTATAAGATATTTTAGATTCTCTATTAAACTAAGAAGTAACCAAGTTCGAAAAATCATGTTACCGAATATTTTTTAAATCTATTAAGATATTTTAGATTCTCCTTTAACTAAGAAGTAACCAAGTTCGAAAAATCATGTTACCGAATATTTTTTAAATCTATTAAGATATTTTAGATTCTCTTATTAACTAAGAAGTAACCTAGTTCGAAAAATCATGTTTACCGAATATTTTTTAAATCTATTAAGGATATTTTTTTTTTTTTTTGTTAGATTCTCTTATTAACTAAGAAGTAACCTAGTTCGAAAAATCATGTTACCGAAATTTTTTAAATCTATTAAGATATTTTAGATTCTCTTACTATAACTAAGAAGTAACAAGTTCGAAAATCCATGTTTACCGAATATGTTATTGAAATACTATTAAGATAGTTTAGATTCTCTTATTAACATAAAGAAGTCAACAAAAGTTCGAAAAAATCATGTTACCAAGAATATTTTTTAAATCTATTAAGATAGTTTTAGATTCTCTTATTAACTAAGAAGAATAACCACGTCGAAAAATCGTATTTTTACGAATATTATATGTTAAATCTATTAAGATATTTTAGTATCTCTTATTAACTAAGAAGTAATTTTTTAAATCTATTAGATATTTACGATTTCTCTCCATTATTAACTAAGACAGTAACCAAGTTTCGAAAAAATCATGTTTACCGAATATTTTTTAAACCTCTTAACATAGTTTAGATTCTCTTATTAACTAAGAAGTAACCTAGTTCGAAAAATCATGTTACCGAATATTTTTTAAATCTATTAAGA